>OX578144.1:130778458-131085958 GCA_951213105.1 Amaurobius ferox
AAAAGTTGCCACCCCCACCCCAGCCAAAACGTCCTGAAAGGAACACTGTCCCGGAGTAATGTCTGTCCTGGACTCCAGCTAGCATAAGTCGGGCCCCTGTTGATGACCACCATTAGAATTTTGTAATACTCACTTTTTTTAAATACTTATGTCATATATATAAACTAAATATGTTGGTATATGTGAGTATAATATTTATATCCAGATTTATTGCATTCTTCGGATTAATAAATCTGGGACTAATAGACTCAATGAATGCACGTACAGTGTTTCTTTCAGGACTTTTTGGCCGGGGGAGGGGGCAATTGAATTTTTAGGGGAGGAGACAAGTTTTCTATTTGCCCTATATAAATATATCTAAATGCTGTGTGTCACACAACTAGAAAAGGTTAACATAAAATGTCTCCGGGAGGGACGAATGCACGTCTCGGGAGGCCCCCCCCCCCCCGAAAGTATGCTGAAGGAAACACTGTGTACGTATCGCCCTGAAATTAAATTCTATCTGCTGATACATTATTTATTAGAAAAAGAACTGGGGGAAATTCGTTGTAATTTGCATAATTAGAAAATTAATTATTCAAAAGATGTAAGATGTGGACAAGATACTCTAATTTCAGGATCAGGAATTCATTATGCATGTAAAAGATAATAAAATTAAAAGAGTTAGTAACAAAGCGACTGTATAATTATACAAAAAAAAAAGGTTCTATACTAAGTTAATTTTATATTTAATTGATGTAAATTAATAAAATGAATTTAAAAATTCTCTCAATAATTCGAACATTTTTAGTTTTAGTTGTATATTTTTACTCTGCTTAGTTGAATATAGACTTCGAAAAAAATTAAAAAGACAAGTAAACAAAACAAAAAAAGTCAAATGACCCGGACGTGATTTGAACACGCAACCTTCTGATCTGGAGTCAGACGCGCTACCGTTGCGCCACCGAGCCACACAAATGGTATTCTTAACTATTTATAAATGGAGAAAAGGAATTTGAATCGCAACTAGTTTTAACTAGAGTGTCCGCTCATTTTTCCCTATTCTATTATTAAAAAGCGAAAACCGGAACACACCCACAAAAAAAGGTGGGCAAGTGTCGCCATCTACCGGTAATTTCGAAAACAAGATGAAGATTTAAATTACTGTAGACGGTGTGACTTGATATGATAATTTTCAAGTACAGATTGAAACAGACTACGTTTACGACTTTTCATTATGTAACTACGGAAGAATATAAATTCATACACATGTAAATATTTTAACATATTAAAAGTTTTGTTCTCTAAATGGATAAATAAAATATTAGAAACTTGAAAGTTAAAAGTTTATTAGGGCCGAAATTTAAATCAATTATTTAAATTAATTCCATATTAATTGCATTAGTTATATATTTTTCTCAAACGCATATACCTAAAATGAAAGCGGCAATAAAGAAATATTCCACCCCCGCAATAAATATACCCCATATTAATTGCATATTTTTCTCAAACGCATAAACCTAAAATGAAAGCGGCAATAAAGAAATATACCTCCCCCCCCCCCCCCCCCCCCCCCAGCAAACCACCGAGCTACCGCGCCCGAAATGTGGCAACAGCACGTGGTGGTCCTAGGTGGTCACCCACCCAAGTACTAACCGCGCCAGGCAGCATCGGGCGCGGTTAGTATTTGGGTGGGTGACCACCTAAGAACACCGCGTGCTGTTGCCACATTTCGGGCACGGTAGCTTGCGAGCTGGATTTGCACGCTGCCACAACTGCCGCCGTGTTCATGCGGAGTACGATCACGTTAAACATGTCGGTCCGTAAGTCCTTCCGAGAGGTTGGTGGTAGGGGAAGGAGGGTACGGTCCCGGTGGATGCCTCCCCCACTGGGTTCCGGTCTAAATTGGGTGGCATTTCCCGGCCGTCCAAACGGTTACCTTACACCTTTCTGGTAGGTCGGACGGTCTGGGTCTCAACCCCCCCCCCCCCCCCCCCATCATCATTATCCTAAGTATGGCTCTGACTCCCAATAAACCGTAATGAAAACAAAATAATCACTTGTTTATGAATATAAATAACATTATGAATATAAACACTTGTTCATGAAAAAAACCCACATGTCATTGAATATATATGCGTATTTTTAAATGAATGATTCTTTTCGAAAGTAATGTGCTAGCAGTAGATAGATACATAAGAATAGTTTAACTTTAATTAATTTTTACCCCACAAATAATAAAATAATTTAAAAAAAAAAATGGAAATAGATATCAAAATCATAGTTGTGGATTTAAACATTAATGATACAGTTACAATATTTTCAAATTGAAAGTCTTCCCCATAAAGGCCTCGCACAATAAGGCTCAAAAGAAAAAAGAAAAAAAAAGAGAGAGAGAGAGAAACATACTACAAAAGGAAAAAATTTGATGTGGGCAGAACATGACTTTCCTTATATAATGCAATGAATTTACTACTTTTACAGTAAAAAAAATAGGTTGTTCTTATAGTAGATACTTCTATTCTTTCCAAGATATTGAATTTTCGTCAATTAGTCGTCATTTTCATTGATTTAGCGTCATTTTTATCCATTTGGTGAGATTTTCATTAATTTGGCAACATTTAAAAAGTCGCCAAGTTGGCGACATTCTGCTAAATTTGTCGCCAAAATCACCAAGCGTTATGGACGGAGAAATAAGTTATTTTTATAACAGATAAATGATTATTGATGTTCAAATACAAAAGTATTACTCAAAGTATCTTTTCTCATGAATGGAACGAGCTAGATACACGAGAATGATGTCACCCAATTTATCGCATGATATTATATATGAAAAGTGAACATGTTTCTTAACAGTTAATATGTTTTTTTTTAATTTATGGGATTTTTTGATAAATTGATTTGAAAAATGCGTATTATCTCGAGAACGGTTCATGCTAGCGTTCTGTTTATGTCAATCGTTTGCTAAGGAAAAATTACATAAGAAATGTCTATTTGTGTAACTTTATTAAAGGTTTTGATTTTTTGATGATGTTTTCAAAATTTCACTCGAAAATTTAGGGGGGTTCTGAACATTCGATTATGTTTTAAAACAATAGGCTTCCAGTATTCACGGATTGTGATTTTTGTACCAAATTCCATTCGAATCGCTCCATTCGTTCGTGAGATATCGTCTCCACAGACTCACTGACACACACACACACACAGACATCACCTCAAAAATATTCGATTCGTGATCAGGGATGCTTGAAACGTGCTCTCCCGTCGAAAACTCGAATTCGAATTTTCGACCCCGTCACAATACTTTCCTTATACATTATGTATATAAGGAAAGTAAAAACAATGAAACGCTAAATTTGGACTTTCTAGCTACTCTGGTTCTCGAGTTATTAAAAGAAAGAAAGAAAAAAAAACTCGAATACACGCATATGACGAGCCTAAGACGAGTTAGCCTGATGAGATTCAAAATTCAAAGAATTAAAATATACTGCAAACGATAATGACATACTAAATTTGGTCATTCGAGCTGCTCAAGTCTTCGAGTTGTTTAAAAAAAAAACGAATACATTGATATGACGGTCCCAAGACGGACAAACTCAATAAGGTTCAAAATTCAAAGAATAAAAATACACTGCAAAAGACAACGGCATATTAAATGTGGACTTTCTAGCGGCTCTGGCTCTCGAGTTATCTTCAAAAAACGAATACATTCATATGATGAGCCCCAGACGAGCTAGGCCGATGAGGTTCAAAATTTAAAGAATGTATATACTACAAAAGACGACATACTGAATTTGGATCATCATCTATTTTATGTCCCGTGTGTTGAAATTGACTTTTGCAGGCAAAAACGCCCAATAGCTGGCCAATAATTTATATTATGTATATATGGTCAACTGCAGTCAGAGAAAAATGTAAGTCCTCTCGTGCTGAGATAATAAACAAACTTCAGACAGAAGGACTCCAAACAACTTATCGTTCCATAATGGACCAAAAGGGTTCATTTTTGGTCCATTCCTCTTTTGGACTTCGGGTTTGTTGGTTCTCTTTCACTGACGAAGGGAATCCAACGTATCCTCGAAACAGCTGTATGCTGCATGTTATTTGTGCTTATTTACATTGCTCTAATTTTCCTTAATTGGAAATATTGCTAACATCTGCTAAACGATATACTCCATTACACGTTATTATTAATTCATCAATTTGGCGTAATTTTCTTAACTTTAGCGTTATTTTTGCCAATTTGGCGGCGTTTTCGTTAATTTGGAGCTACGTTAAAAACTCGTCAAGTTGGCGATATTTCGCCAAATTTGTCGCCAAGCGTTCTGCCTTTGATAACACTTATTGCTACTGTTCATTTTTATATAATTTTTTTAGGCTCATTTACTTGAAAAATGTGCAATATCTCGGAAACCAATCAAACTGCGTTCTAAAGTTTGTTTCAATCATTTTGGAATAAAAATTTATGTATAAAATAATTATTTATTTAACATTAATGAATGTCCTGATTTTTTCAAAAATTCGTTCGAAAATTTGGGTGTCTTCAGAACGTTCGATCGCATTTAAAATCAATAGGGTTCCGGTATTCACGGATTGTAATAATCATACCAAATTACGTTAGAAACGATTCTTTTGTTTGTGAGATGTAGCATCAACAGTTTCACGGACACACACACACACATCACCTCAAAAACGTTTGATTCGAGTTCAATGATGCTTGAAACATGTCCTTCCGTTGAAAACTCGAATTCGAATTTTCTATTTCGTCATAATACTTTCCCTATACATTATACTATATATGTAGGGAAAGTAATAAATACATATGAGTGGATTATCCTACAGATTCGGTTCAAAGATCGGTAGAAAGAACGTCCTTCGATCTTTTCGATAATGTCAAAATACAAACTCTGTGATAATATTTTCGATCGCAATTAAATCAATTTGTGTGAATATCGTTCAAAACTGTGCTTCAACATAAAATAACTAAGAAACTAATTCAAATTAAGAAAAAAAAATCTGATCGAGGTGCACATTACAGGGACGTGAAACATCTCTGTAGCAAATTTCATGGCTGTCTGTCCCTTCTATTTTCCGCTGACAGAAAGACAAAGATAAACATCTTTTATTATGTAAGATATACTTCGAAGTATATTTGTTGAAAGGGCTCTTCTCATTCACGGTATACGATGTTAACACGTGGTGCAATACCTACAATAAATTCGTTTTACACCCAAATATTGCGTTGTATTGCTGATGGTAAGGCTGTGTTGCATCATTGATGAAAACACTGTAGTTGTATTATTAATGGTAATTCTATGTTGCATTATTAAGAGTAATGCTTTGTTGTATTATTGATGGTAATTCTATGTTGTATTATTAAGAGTAATGCTTTGTTGCATTATTGATTATAATGTTGTGTTATATTATTGTATGGTATGCTTTGATTGTATTGTTGTGTGGCTTTGTTGTATATATGACAATAACATTATGTTGTATTATTGGCTTTGTTGTATGTAGGACAATACGGTGTTGTATTATTGATAGTAATGTTGTGTTTTATTATGGATCATAATGTTGCGTTTTTTATTAATTATAATAAAATATATCTCGAGTTATGAATTATACTGTAACAACTAAAGAAGTTCTTTAATGGTTTAAACGTCTCTTAAATTACATTATGCATGCAAATGACAGTGGCAGAACTTCAAATCCTTCTCTCCACCATTTCACATGCAAGATATTACGCATTTGCATACCAACAGAATGAATAAGTTTTCCTTAATATGCTAAAATAATTTATGTGTATAATATGATATTTCTCAACATACTGCAATGGATTTATATCTCTTACATACAAATAATAATCATATACATAATAAGAATGGTTTTTGGCGTTGAATCACAAATAAAAACTTGGATGCTTGAGTCAGAAACGAACTATTTCGAAGCACTTAATTTGCTCTATTATACTATTTAAGTTCATACAACAATGGTATAAGAAAATAAAATCAACGTTTTATGCATTTTACTTTCCCGACAATACATGGTACTGTATACGGAAAGTATTGGAGTCGTGTCGAAAATTGCAACTGGAGTTTTCGACGGATCTACATGTTTTGAGACCTCTAGGGGGGGGGGGGGGATTTTAACATGGTATCTGTGTGTGTGTGTCTATCTAAGTGATGCACGTATCCACAATACCGGCCACTCAAACTGCTGCTCATACCCTAGGGTGAGCCAAGTGGTCTGGGTTTTCGGTAAGTATCCATTCTAGCTCAAAAACTAATGGACGAAATATCACAAAATCAGGTAGGTGGGTAACTTGTGAGTTATCCTCTGGTGCTGCTTAGATTGTGATACGAGTTGGAAAAATAGAATCTGCCTTTCTTAACACTTTCCAACATAGTTGAAAAGTGTTTATGACTTTGTTACTTTTGTCTGTCTGTCTGTCCGTTCGCACGATCACTGCCGTAAAAATGACTTTATCAAAATGAAATTTTAGTATGTTGTTGAGACGGTCTGTGAGACAAATAAGAATGTAAATGAATAATATCAACCCAATTAGTTTCGGATTGAACCAGAGTTTGAAAAATGAAATACATTGAACCCTATGGGACATAATTTTTCAAACATTTTTTAAGCGAATTTAAAATTTACAAATGGCTTCGAAAATTTTAGAAAATATTCAAATTATCCCATAAAATATATAAAAAAAATTTCAGTAAAATATGTTCAGTAGTTTCTAAAATAAAAATTAAAATAATTACACCCATATTATATGAAGGGCGCGGTAGCCCATTGGTTAGCGCGCTGGAGTTGCACTCGGTAGGCCCGGGTTCGATTCCAGCCACTGCCAAAACTGCCGCCGTGTTCATGCGGAGTACGATCACGTTAAACATGTGGGTCCGAAAGTCCTTCCGAGAGGTTGGTGGTAGGGGAAGGAGGGTACGGTCCCTGTGGATGCCTCCCCCACTGGGTTCCGGTCTAAATTGGGTGGCACTTCCCGACCGTCCGAACAGTTACCTTACACCTTTCTGGTAGGTCGGACGGTCTGGGTTTCAACAACAACAACCCATATTATATGAAGAGATCACGTGACTCACTTCAAAATAAAATATAGCATCCATCTTTTTTTCCCAGTATAAAAATCGCGATTTTGTTGCCTTCGTCCCAAAACCGCTTTATTTTTGCGTATTTTCTGTGCATCTATACCCGCGGCAAGCTAAAGCAATTATAGTAACACAATTATAATTTGTGTTTAAATGATCATCCAACTCTGATTATTTCAACAACGAAGTCTAATTTTAATGGGTGCAAAATATAAATAAGAGATTGCAAATTGAGTTGTATAAGAATTACTGAATTTTATTCACGTTAAATTATTTAGCTTTGGAGTCTGGAATATAAGTGATATGAATGAAATATTCATTGCTTTTACATAGAAAGCCAGACGATTTATATTTCGATGACGTCATTTGAATGAAGTTCATTTTTTCCCATGAAGTTGTAAGTTTCCAAGTAAAATAAATTATTGTAGTACTGTGATAATTTAAAATATATCAACGCTGAATGTATCGTATTTTAGAGATGTTTAAATAAAATTGCATTTCAGTTGGAAAATGTTTCATAATCAATACTTTATGCGTGATTGATCTTTCTTGTTTTTTTTTGTTTCAAAATGGCCAGAAAAAATCAAAATCTGAAATATAAGACTAAATATGTGCTGAAATGTATTAATTAAATGCTTATTTTATGCATAATTTTTAACGACAAAACTAATAAAATCAACTTCATTATTCTAGAATTCTCGAAATATTAAGGCTTTTGGAATTTTGATGAGCTGACGTTTTCTACTGTAATTAAAAAACTATTCGATGATTTTTTTTTTTTTAACTTGGTAGGTAGGTTGGTTACTTGTGGGTTACCTTGATGCTGATTCGGAAGAAGAAGACCGCCTCTTTCTTTTTTTGTGAAATGACTCCTAAAACATCTAAAATAAAGACTGAACATCTGAAATGTATAATTTAAATGCTAGTTTTATACATTATGACGGTGAAAAGAATAAGACCAACCCTACAACTTTAGGACTAACCGTTCTCAAAATATCTCAAAGTGTTTGTTCTCAAGTTCTCAAAGTGTTTTCGCATTTTTGAAACGTCACCTTTGAAAATATGTCCAGTCGATACATGAAAACGAAAATTGAATTGAAACTGCATATTCAGTGTCATTTCAAACAATTACCCGTGTTATTTTGCGCAATTATACCCAATTTAATGAATCATGAAAGAAGAAAAAAATGAATTTGAGTCTGTAGCGAAAATTATGTGATGCCCACATTAGATTTTTTTTTATATGAATGACATCTATGGCTGGGGGTATCCTCTCGCTAAAATCGAAACGTTTCAAAAAATGAAAATAATTTTTACTTGTTTTTTCGGAAATAAAGTACCATTTATGAATATACAAAAATAATTTCAATAATTTAATATTTTGAATTTTTTTTTCGAAAAAACTAAAAAGTTTTTATTTGAGTGAGTTTTTACTTCGCTTTGATAACTTTCCCTCGAAATATCTTCTGAAGCATAAAAGATAGATATAAACAGTAAGCGACGAAAATGTTCAATATGGAGATCCAGTTTCTAGGTTAATAATTCTTTCTTAAAAAGCTGTTATAGTTTTCGAGTAATCGTCTTATTAAGTTGAAAAAGTTTGAAAATTTTCCTTTTTTCAAGTTTTGTAATGCTTATATCTCGAAAAATAAAAATGCTAGTTATGAAAAATAAATAGCAATTTGTAGCCCCTTAAACGTCTTACAAGGATATATAATTGGACTTTAGATCGTGTTCTTAGTTTCTGAACTATTGTGATTATAATTTAGATATTTTGACCGTGTTTAAGTTTTCCAATGGGAAGTTCTAAATGCCACGAGAACTGTAGCTCAATTTGTTTCCTCCTTGGTGAAATTGTAAATAAAGACATTGTACATTTTACATGGACATATAAGATATTTTTTTATCTTGGAGAGTTGCCAGTTTTAAATGAAAATTTTGATTCGGTTGTATCGGTTCGCAACTTCTCTGCTGCAAGACGGGGCGAAAGGAGAAACATGTTTTACAGTCAAATATAACTGGACGGAGAGAAATACAAATCTCTCTACAGAGCATGGGTACTAGCATAAATAAACAACCTGCGTAGTAGAATGCGCAGAAACGTAAGGGGAAAAAAAGGACATTATTTTTACCATAGCGTGTAATAATAAACTGACGATGATGGCCAATAAAAATTGAAACTAAACCCATTAAACATCGAAATTTATCTTTGTGATGAAAAAAAGTTATTTAGAATACTTGAATAACAATTTATATTTAAATATTTCATTTGTTAAAGTGCACTTTAAGTGAATTTACACTACTACACATTTTTTTCGTAGTCTGTCACTAACATTCTAAAGATGTATACATTTACTAGCAAATTCTGCAATGTATTTGTGAGCAAGAAGGGATAGGTAAATAACAAATTTCTTTAAAAAAAAAACTCGTGTATATATTTTATTGCACGTAAATATTTTATTTTCCGGCTAATTAAAAATATGCAAATATATATATATATATATATATATATATATATATATATATATATATATATATATATATAAAATAAAAAAAAAATCGACAGTGGTTTCAATCCGATGGAGCCAAAATGGTTTGTAAAATGACGCTTTGTAACAACGCTTTGTAAAATGAAATTCGACTTTTGTAATATCGAAAAAAAAAAGAACTTGATCCAAAATCTGATTATACACACTTATAGGACTTTCAAAGAGCTACAAATTCTTGCTTATTGTTCAAAGCTATCACTTTTAGTTTTTAAGATTTAAGCATTGCAAACCTGAGAAACGGAAAAAATTTATTCTTGATAATTAATTTATTTTTAACTTGACAAGACGATGACTCGAGCTTTTTCACGGCTGCTGCTGGGGCACAACTTTGAAAATAGTTGCTTGAGTTGCCTCAGATACAACAAAGGGGAGAAAAAAAAAAAGGTAGCTAAAATAGTCTCTTTAAATACCAAAACTGATAGCCAAAATAGTTTCCTTAAATAAAATGTTAGTTTGTTTTTCACAGGAAAATGGATTTAAAACTTTTTATAGTAAAAATGACATTGTTTCATAAAAAAAGTATTAATGACAACAAAAATCAATCGTTAAAGTGAAAATGAGTTTTGACAGAATATTACTTTACAGGGTTCAAGTCCCTTTTTCAGAAGGAAATTCCAATTTTCCAAATTTTACTGGTTGTTTTCAGCAAAATTTCAAATAGTGTATACTGCTATTTTAACTTAATGTTAATAAAAAAGATAAATAATTTTTAATTTAATTGATAATTATTGTGAGAAATTTATGAGAGAGATTTTACACACATATTTATTATAAAAAAAAATATTTCAACTATCTTTCAAAAGATACTACCTCTTAAGCTTAGCATTAAAATTGCTTTAAACTACAAAGTTTTCTGTTTATCCAATTGCAGAATAAAACAAATGCAATTACACAAAAGTATATACGAGTATGGAAGAATAGTGCAAAAAGGACATGTTTTAAAACGTGCTCTTTAGTTCATTAGTTTTGCTATCTTCAATTTCTGCCCGTATATCAAAGCTTCTAACTTAGTATATTTAACTGCATGCAAAAATTTATACATTCTTCGTTATCTCTGCTTTCTCAAAGAGAAGATCATCAGTAGATTTGCAACACATGTTTTTAATGCTCTTGTTGCATTTCTTTTCGTAACATTGAAAACACATTTAGTCTAAAGCCATTCATTGCCAAATTAATAATTCTATTGAATTTAACAGTTTTCAATAGATGACTTGAATGCATAATAGGTATATTTAGCTGTTGCATTTTTAAAAAACATTAGCCCGGGAAGCTACTTTTAAGTTTTTCGAAAAAAAATATAAAGTTTAAAATATCGAAATTATTTTTATGTATTCATAATCTGGACCCTATTTCCGACAAAACAAGCAATATCACTTACATATTTATTTATTAGGTTCGGGGTATAAGCGTCTAAAGTGTTTGAATTTTTCGTAACGCTCCGTTTTTCGGCCAGAGAAACCCCAACCATAGATGTTATTCACATCAAAAAGTGGATGCTGTTTGATACATTTCGCGTCTCTCGAGTTTTCCCTGTCACCTTCTCAAAAACAATAACATGCAAAAATAGGAGATTTGGTACATTTGTAGAGAAATAGCAGGCGAATACGGTGAAATATACCAATTTTCAATTTGAACTTTAGTTTAAGAGACTAAGGGGTTCTGTTTCCTGCTCGTTACGCTTCGCCAACCCCCTCGCTTCACACCCATCTTCCTAAAAATTCTACATTAAAAAATATCTCTTTCTATCCCTACCTATTTTTCGCAGGAGGAGAAAGCAGGGATTTTTCCCAGCCCAGGGAATCCCAAAACTGAATTCCTTGATCCAGAGCTCGCTTCCCGAGCTATTTCAAGCCGAACTAAAGTTTAAATTGGTAAGCGGTTTATTTCATTGTATTACCCAATTATTTCTATATTTAATATTTTTTATTTATTACGCCAAATTTAATATTTTTGCGTGCTATAGTTTTTGCGGTACGAGACAGAGAAATCGCTAGACGTGCTGATACGAAAGAAAAATTTTCACTTTAGAAGTGGAAAAAAAGTAAAATATTTCGTAAACTAAATCGAAATTGAAAGAAAAGGGGCTCTGTCCTGCAAAACTTCAACTATGTAGGTACCTGTAGGGCCGGGTTCGATTCCAGCCACTGCCAAAACTGCCGCCGTGTTCATGCGGAGTACGATCACGTTAAACATGTGGGTCCGAAAGTCCTTCCGAGAGGTTGGTGGTAGGGGAAGGAGGGTACGGTCCCTGTGGATGCCTCCCTCACTGGGTTCCGGTCTAAAATGGGTGGCACTTCCCGACCGTCCAAACAGTTACCTTACACCTTTCTGGTAGGTCGGACGGTCTGGGTTTCAACAACAACAACTATGTAGGTACCTGTCTGCAAAAATTCGTAGTCCTGCTATTGTTAGTCTATCAAAGAAGCGAACTTGCAGCTCAAATATTTTGTCTTTGAATTTGACATTAAATATTTATTAAACTACAATACAGTATATAGAAAAACGGTTTATTTCAGCGTGTTTCCCAAAGCTTTCTCTATAAGTGTAACAAATTTCATATTTTTATATGCTATAGTTTTTGCGGTACGAAGCAGTTAAACTCGAGAAACGAAAAATTTGTCAAACAGCGGCGTCAGCTACTTTTTCTTAATGTAGAGAGATATTTATTTAATGTCAAAGGCAAAAGAAGTGTATACTTAAGCTGCAAGTTCGCGTACTGGCAAGACTAGCAATAGCAGGACCACTAATAACAAGATGTCTTTGTGTGCGTACATGTGTTGACTGTAGCGAAAAATCAAAGTTTGGGTTTTTAGTACAGTGGTACTGCGGGTTACCGTTGGCACGTAGCCGGGAATTTTTTTTTTTTTTTTTTAAATTCAAATTAGTTTAAAGATTTTATGAACATTTAAAGCTGAGATGTGGCCAAATTTTCATCGTTTCTCATCCAATTATCAAGCAGACAATTCTGCTTGAATGCAAGCACTTTCTTTCTCAGGTGTTTGTTTTACAAACGATGTCTTAAGACTTACTGTATAGACCTTGATTGCAATTTTCAGATTTGTGGATTTTAAAGAAAATTTTTCAAATTTTGGAATATAGAATTATTTCCTTATTATAAGTGTATAATAGAATAATTTGGTTTCAAAATCAATTTATTTTTCTTTTTTGATCAGCTTCGATACTTGAACTTCAATAGCAGAAAATGATGAGCAAGACCACGAATTTTTGCAGGCATAGTTAAATTTTTGCAGGAAGGAGTTCCTTTTTCAAAAATTTCGATTGAGTTATAAGTTATTCTATTTTTATGCACTTCTGAAGTAAAAAATATCTTTCAGTGTGGGCAAAAATTTAATGGGTCAAGCGGCCGATTGGGAACACGAGAGCAGTCGTGTGCGCCGGCCGGTTTGAAAGAGTTTGCAAAGCAAGCTCCGGAAGTTGGCGATTGCCATCGAACAAGACGTAACAGAAGGCACGAAAAAACTCGTGAAGAGAGTTACGGGGGTTGGCGAGCAGGGAGCCACACTCAGTAGAGTATAACTTAGTTCTCGAATTGTAACTTTTCTTATTAGACTAGGTGGCGGAACATTCTAGTCTAATAAGAAAAATCGCATTAAAACTGAATATTGCTCATTCGTTCTTTCTTTCGTTTATATAACAAACTAACCATCTGAGTTCCATTTATATAACAAACTAGCCATGTAAGTTTCGTTTATGTAACAAACTAACCATGTGAGTTTCGTTTATATGACAAACTAGCCATAGTGACGTAAGATGAGTGTTATGTGCTCCCCCTACAAAATATTTTATGGCACGCCGTCATGGAGTTAGTGACCCTCATAATACGCCCTAAAAAAACTGCATTTATCTTTCTTGAACTATCAAGAAATCCAGCTGCCCTATGAGAAGCAAAAGCATTGTTAAATGAAGAATTCAACAAAATAATTTTCTTCAGTTCACGTTTTTAGCTCTCTGAGTGGAATATGTTAGTGTTGTTCTTTTTAAGCACATCAAAGATACTTTAATCAGGAACTACAGTTTAAAGTGCATTCTGAACTACTACGAAAATGTATTCAAGCACAGTTGTACAAAGTTCTCCATCCATGTCAAGGAATCGAATCCAACTATTATGGATCTGGTGACCAGAGAATAAAACATGTGGCTACAGGTGAGCCTTGCAACCCATAGAAAGCTCCCTAAGGGTAAAGCGAAGTCATAAAATTCACCAGTAGGGGGCGTTGTGAATATGAAGTTGGCCATTGCTAAATTAAAAATAAAAAATTGAAACCGGTGTGTATATCTGTGAGGTGTCGACACAATAACCCAGGAACAAATATGCCTACTGCTATAAAATGTAAAGTATAAATACATTATGTGAAGAACTAGAACTAGATAGGACTTTTAATCAGTTTCATGATTAAAACTCAAATGATTCGAATTTTAAGATTTTCATAGCATTATTTCCTATAGGAAAAATAGCGATAATTCTGAAGTAATGAAGGTAGTATATAGTATATGGAGAAATTGATAATTTGAACTATGCTATGGATGTTAATGATATCAAAATAGTTCATATTAACTCAGATAAGACAACTAAATTCAAATCATCGACGTCAATAAACTGTTGCCAACTTGAATAAATAAACGTTTCAAGATTTTTACAAAAAGTTTTTAAATTTTTAAATTTAAAGAAGAAGTTTTTAAATTTAAACTTGACAATGGGAACACAGTTTTTCAGGCAGAAATAGCGGCCATTAACTTTGCCATTGACTGGGCAACTGATAACTTCTCCAAAATAAATATTTTTTCGGATAGCCTTTCATCAATCCTGGTCTTTAAATCAATTAAAAACAAATCTAACTACATTAACTCTATCAAAAACTCTGCTTCTCGCTCTAAACACCTTTTTAATCTTATTTGGGTCAAGGCCCATGCTGACATTCTGGGAAATGAAGTCGCGGACTTCCACGCTAAAGAAGCATCCTCCTCCGGTTTCCCTTTTTCAGTTCCTCTCCCCTATTCTCGTTTAACTAATTTTTGCAAAAATCTCTTACTTCAAAACTGGCAAAAGTATCTTAATGAATATATCTCCCCTAGGACTCATGACCCAGCCAGAATTCTAAATTATCTCCCCAAAGTTAACGTAAATACCCAAATTCATAATAAATACTTAATCTATTTTTTAACTGGTCATGGTCCTTTTCTTGATTATTTATACTATTTTAAACATAAAAAATCCTCGAACTGCTTATGCAACTCTTTTGGCGACGTAGATCACTTTGTTTTCTCTTGCCCCTTAACTAAGAAATTTCATCTTTCTAAACCTGCTCCTGGAAATGAAGCGGCTTGGTTTTCCAGTGTCAGCCGCAACAGTCAATCCATTTTTTATCTTAAGAACTGTGTCCTCATTGCAAGAGACATTTCCAATAAAGTAAATTGACAAGTTCGTCGGGCTTTACTGCTTTTAACTTTCCTGATCAATGAAGATTCCTCTGCTGTTCCCCTTTTCCTGCTTTTGTTTGTACAAACTTGTATATATTAAATTGTAAATATGATAACTGATAACACTACTGTTAAATTGAAAACACTTTCATCTTTTATTATCAGCCTCCCATGTCATTTTGTATTTACTTCATCATCTATATCATGTTGTGCAATGTCTCATTATTATTATCCTTTATGTTTTTCTGAATGTTTCGTGTCCATATTTGTGTCTGTTTACAGTATCTGTCTTCGTTATGTCCGTATTTCTTGTCTGTAAAACTGTCTGTCGTACGAATTTATTCTTAAACTTTAAAAAACTGGATTTTTAATAAACCTCCAGAGCGGTCGCTGTCCTTGGAAGTCGGCACCTGCTAGCTTCCTTTCCCGGTCGTCCAACCAGCTACTCAAATCCTCGGATGAGTCGGACGGCCTGGGTCTTCCACATTCCACAAAATACACTACCCAGCATAGAAAATATAACATTATGAAGCGTTGGCCATATAATTATGCAAATTGCGAGACAAACGCAGCTGGGCAATATATGCAAATGATCTGAAATGGAAATAGCTCACATGATTAAAGTGCAGGATAAAAGGGATGGAAACGGCAGATGAGTCAACAGTTGTTACTGTCTGTCGCCTATGGAAATCCTTTTCCGAGCTGTTTATCCTTTTCCGAGCTGTTTTTAGTTTCAGAAGACACATGCTGTTGAAGAGATGCCTGGCCAACGACGCCAAAGTCCATTTCAGCATTTGGACGATCGTGCTAGGGGACACATTTTAGGCCTACTTATAACTGGGTGGTCGTACCGGCGTATCGCCATTGAAACACGTGTAGATGCGTCAACTGTTCACAGGATTTGGAGAAGATAGATTGAAGAAGGGCATGAGTATCGTCACAGTGATACAGGTTCATCCACACGTATGTCAGCACGAGTTGATCGAAGCATTCGAAGGTATGCGATGATGGCTACAAACGACGACCGTAGACATTCTACAGAATTTGCAGGGTACATTGGATGTTCAATTATCAGCGAAAACAGTTTCTCGACGATTGGCAGAAAGCGACTTGCACTCAAACCGTCCTTTGTGAAGACTGCCATTGATGACTAGACACTGACATAAGAGACTGCAATGGTGTCAAGTTCAAGCCTCTTGGACGACTGAATGGGACAGGGCAGTGCACAGCGATGAGTCTCGGTTCTGTTTGTCGAATGACAGTCGCCGTGAGAGAGTCTGAAGGCGACATGGAAACAGATCCAATCCTGCTACGACTGTTGAACGCCATACTGCTCGACAACACGTCATCATGGTTTGGGGTGTCATCGACTTCGATAACCGATTACTTCTGGTTCGTATCAAAGGCACAATGACGGCATGGCGATATGTGGATGAGGTACTGCGGCTGGTTGCACTGTTCTATCTTCAGCAGTTGCAAAATGCTATTTTCCAGGAAGATAACGCACGACAGCGCACGGTAACCATCAGCACACAAGACTTGCAATGTATCCAGGTGCTTCCTTGGCATCCGCTGTCTCCAGATCTCTCACCCATCGAGCATGTATGCGAAGTGATTGGCCGTCATTTAACTGCCTTGCTCCCGCCTCGAACAGAGGATGACCTGTGGAGGATGGTTGAAAACATATGATCATCCATCCCTCAGGAAACTATCTGCATGCTCCTTGCATCTGTTCCTCGAAGGGTTGCTGCTTATATCGTCGCAAGAGGTGGTCCTACTACCTACTGATCACTCTGTCTATGCCATTACTGTATTACATTATCCTTCTGGAATTAACATCACTTATTATATATGCCATCTCTATCTGTACGTCCTTTATCACCATACTCTATTCGCTTTTTCATGGTATTGCATTTTCTGTATCGGGTAGTGTACTTTAAAAGAATAACTTGAATATGAAATCTGAATAAGATATATCTTCTTTTATTTTGATAATTGTGACCATTTGGAACTAAACATTATGGAATAAGATTGTATAAGAAAGTCAAGTAGAAACTCCAGATGTATACCTAAGATACTCTTTCTTGAAGGTTTCTTGGCTTGGAAAGCTTTGCTTCCTAGAAAACAATAACTGATTTTTTTAATAAATGTAGTTAGAGGTAGGTGGGTTGGGTTGTTCTTTTCTGATAAATTAGTGAGAAGTGTAAATTTCCCAACTGAACTTTTTTGACTAGAAGGGCTGTATACAATAAATTTAGATTCTATAATTTTTATGTGTCAACCCGGGTATTAAACTGCCATGACAGAATTCTACAATTGATTCTGAAATTTTTACAAATAGCAAGTATGTGTGGGCAATCAACCACTGAAGAAAAAAATCCTCGAACACAATTAGGCAGCCTGTGCTCAATCTTTATGAAATATGATGCCACCCTTATGGTAAGACTGAATTTCTCAGCCTCCCGAGGTTTACAGTGTTATGACACAGAAAGTTCGCTGCCATTGCAAGTAGATGTATTCCCTTCTGAAGAGTGCAAAAATACACAAAACCAGTCTAGAGATGATGCAATGGGAGCATGATCTTAAGACATATTTATGAAACATACTGTATGCTATGTAAATTAATAAAATGATTTAGAATTTAAATATTTAAAAAAAATAATAATGCTGAGAACTATCCTCTTATATTCTTCATGTCAATCAGATAAACTGGCTATGTAAATGCAAAAACCTGTCAAGTGTGAAATACATTTCCATCATTGTTAAATAACTTGTTAAAATTGGAAAATAAACCATGATTATATCTATTTTTAATTGCACTTTCATTATAATTTACAAAATTTCTCATATAAAAAGCCAGTGTTCTATTAGAATTACCAGTTAGCCAGCTAACTTTCATATTTCTTATTACAATTTTATCTACAATATGCTCACTATATTGTCAACATTTCAAATATATTCAAATAGATAAAGATTTCTGTTACCAGTACATTACAGAATGGCTTATTAAAAACCAACAAAAAGTTAGTTGTACCACACAGGAAAAAAATCTGTATCACATTTCACCAGAAAAAAATGGTAAGAACTTTAGATAAAACTATAACCATTAATCCTATATATTAATTTAATAAATGTAATAAAAAAAATCATATATATTAGTATACATACACACGCACACATATACATGTGGAAATAAAATTTTCAATTTTTAATTTGTTTTCTTCTAAATAAGCATCTGTTATGTAAATACACTTAACACCACTCCACTAATATAAAATCTCCATAGCAATGGACCCTTCCCTAGTTGTGAGGGTCATAAACAGGGGTAAAGATTATTATTTTATTAGTGCTTATATACATTGCATAAGTTTTCCTTATCCTTTGCCCATAGTGATTTTTACGTATTGATGTGTAAATACTTTTTCAGTCTGAGCATTCGAATCAAAAATATTTAGTACATTAAATTTTTAATTTGCCAAAAATCATATTATGAAGTTATAAGCATAATTTTTGTTTTCATAAAGAGTTAAATAATGCATTTTGATGCTGATCAATTTGCAAGATTGGATTGTGATAAGTTTCACTCATGCATGAAGTTTAAAATGAATGATGTATTATTCATAGAAGAATTTTTAGTGATTCTTTATTATAACATTTTGAAAAATTGGAAAATTATGGTACAAATTTTGCTCCAAGCTCGTGAAAAGAATGTTATTTGATCTTTCCAACAGTGTTAAGATGGAAACTCTGTGATAATATTTTCGATTGCTATGGAACCAATTTGCATGAAAATTGCTCAAAATTGCACATTAACATAAAATAGCTAAAATAAATTAATTTGAATTAAAAAAAATTGCTCTGCGGTATCTTGGGACCTAGCCTGAACTGTTGTACGAAACTTCATAGCTGTGGGTCCCTTAGATTCTCAACGACACGCAAGAGATGAACAAACAAATAAAAATATTCTACTCAGTTTGAATAACTTTCAGTAATGAAAAAGGAATATTTGGTATACAATTTTTCTATTGCAATATTTCACGTTTTGATTCCCTGGATAGTCTAAGGTTACAAAATGTTAAGTTTAGTGGCTATTTTTTAATAATTAAATATCTTTTAAATTTTTCTTTATTTTTATAACTTTCGTTCCAAGATTTGTATTTCCCATTTAAGACAAACTTTTACTTTCTACAACCAAGAATTTGCATTTTAAATTCCTTGACTACATACATATGTTCAGACATGTTTTAATAGTGTAGATGAACACATGCCATTAGTATCAAAAGTTGACTTTATTTGATCATTATTACTGAAAAAATGTAAATGCATATATTTGTATGTGTGTATATGTATTAAAAGAATAATTTCATATTCATATATATATCTACATAACTCAATTTACATAAATATAAAACTAGTAATATATTTTACATAGATAAATAAATGATCAAATATTAACTAAAGATAAATTTTCATTTATAATTTACAATATAAAATTTGCGAGATTTATATTACATATTTTTACATAATTTTGAATTATCAAAAAATACACATTAACTCAACACAATTTAGCCAAAAATAAAATAAAATTTTCATCAAAAATTCAGAATAAAACAAATTAGGTATGAACCAGTTTCGAAGGCAAAAACAGCTCCCTTTTTCAGAGCAGCCATACCAACAAAGACAAGCAAGTATTTATCAATAAATAGTTGCATCACACGACCCATATACCATTTCTAATATATTTTAGGCTGAGTTTTTGATAAAGATTTTATTTTTTAGCTATTTTTGCCGCAGTTTGAGCAACTTCTTTTAAATTCAACAAAATTTCTTTTAGAAAAATTATTTTTTCTTTGTGACACAACTTGGTAAATTTATAGAGTTCAAAATTTATTATGGAATAAATATAGTGATTTATAAACAGGTCTCATTTAAAATATCTGCATTTTAATGCTTAAATATAAACTTAAGTAAAATCAGCCGTGTAAATATTACATTAAATAAGCATACAGTATAAGCTATTAGCAGAATTTCCCAAACTAGATATTTTAGTATACAAATACAGATAACTCTTAAAATAAAGGGGGCAATTGAATGAAAATATATCTATTACAGTATTACTGGGGATAAAACCTGGAGCCATTGTGTGGTAGGCAGACATTATTGTGATGAGCATAAGAATTATCTGGTTTATCACAATCATCTGTACCTACAACACTACTGTGATGAGTATAAGAATTCTATGGTTCATCACAATGTGTACTTACTACACTATTGTGAAGAGCATAAGAATTCTCTGATTTATCATGATAATGTGTACCTACTACACTATTGTGATGAGTATAAGAATTCTCCAATTCATTATGATAATGAGTACCTATCACAAGATGGCCCCGGTAACTGATCTGAGTGTGATATGAGCATGTGACATCATGATTCTTTGGCTCTATGACACTTAATATTGTCTTATGATGAATATGACTCCACAAAGTAATTTTCAAACTTGCATTTATCCAGATCATCTCCATTAACAGAGCTTAAGGACGCTAAGCACCCCAAAAGTTTCTTTAGTACACTGCAGTGTTTTTTCAAATGCATATTTGTATAGTGTTATGTTGAAAATGAAGTGATTTGAGGTAAAAAGGCTCTAGTTTCGCTGTGGAAACTAATAATCCTATCTCTGCATATCTATGATCACCTGATCTGAGTAAGATGAATTCTACTGTATGTTAAAAACTTTTTTTATTTTTATTTTATACTGTGAAAACTCAATTATAAACAATTATTAATGGTTTAAGGTGCAATCAAATGGCATTGAAATAAGAGACATATCTGTATGTAGCAAATAATAATTATGGCTATAAATTGGAAGATGAACAATCTATAATAATAAAGGAAAATGTCTGTGTCATCCGTAGCAGAAAATCTAAGCAATGTGTGGCCATGAAATTTGGTACATAAAATATTATAGGTGGTACACAATATAGAACTATCTTTTGAGACTAAAGAGATAGTGAAAAAACCATTTAAAGATTTCAATATTTTTTGGTAAATGTCTGGGACTATGTACGGTACTGACGGTACAAGAAATATAACATATAAAATTTACAAACGCAGTCAACTCTCAATATAATGCTCCTTGATATTTTGCACCCTTGTCACTTGCAAATAAAACAAACGTTCCTTGTGTTTAAATAATGCATTGAAAAAGCTTTTTATATGTCCAGTTTTAGTATCTGCCATGCACAATTATGTGCCGCTATCCAAATGTACAGTTATGAAAAGAAAATATCACCATGGCAAACGTGCACTATCACTATAGCAATTACCTAGTTATTATATGCAAAATGGCAATTTTAGAAATTCTCCACACTGTTTAGGTGCTTCCCGGCCGTCCAAACAGTTACCTTACACCTTTCTGGTAGGTCGGACGGTCTGGGTCTCAACACTGTTTAGGTGAAAGTAACTGCAAACCCAATATTCTATCGAATGCTAAAATTTATTGCCTCAGAAAACTTGCACAATAAAGGAAGATATCTGTCTGTGTGTGTGCAGTGTAGCGGGAAATCTAAGCGTCATACAGCCATGAAATTTGGTACACAGATACTTCAGGACACAGAAAGATGTACCTCAGTGTCATTTTTTCAAAATCTGAATTATATTTCAGTTATAAATTTTAGTCTAAAATCACAATTTTCTACCATTTTGTCGAATTAAATTTATTTCTTCTTTGCTGACACAAATTCGCAGATGACTGAGCAGTTTGGCAGACATTCAGTCTGAGGAAAACAGCTGATTGCACCAAGTGCATTTATATTTTGGGGTTTTCTAAATTCGCAAATTCAAAATATGTCATTCTATTTTTTTCCCCTTTTATTATTTGATATTATCATTATGAATATTGTGCTAAAATTTGACTGAAATTGGATGAAAATTTGCTGAAATTTGGATTTAAAGAAGCAATTTAAAGTATTTCCATTTATTTGTGTCGCGAGAATGGTTTTAGTTCAAACCAGATGATTTTGAAATTGAGCGCTGTAATCTGTATCTATATTATTTAAGTAACGGACACTTATTTACTGGAAATATAAAAATCACCTTATTTGAGGAAAATATAGCCAATATATAAATTGGTCTAATTGTGCTAAGATTGTTTAAATTAAAATTCAAAGTGTGTTTGTCGGCATATTTTAGCATAGAATGAGACTCTGCAACTGCCAGGTTTCGGGTTTTGCGATTTAGAGGAGGGAGATGGGGTCGTATTATGATCATTGCACCGAAGTACACAGCATGCAATTCTCACTGTTATCTATATGAATAACATTTATTTAATTTGTTATTTTATATAACTACCCCACTTTAACTCCCGAGGAATGTGGGTACATTTTCTAGCATGTTATAAGAACTGAAATCATCTTTTGAAGTTGTCACTTATTTAGTTTAAGTACCAATTTTTAATATTTACTTGCATTTTATTTTCTTCTTTATGTAGTTAATACAAAAATGATTACAGGTAGCTAAGAAATTAAAAATTTCACTGCACATCTCCCTGAAAAATAAGCAAAGCAATAGCTTTACATTTATATATAAATGTTGTTTTTACCCATTTTATTTAGCTTTACAATTCTACAGTTAGCAGAAAACTAAATTTAATAATAGAATATAAGTAAAATTGTAATATTTTTATTAAAATTAACACTGCCATCCTCTATGTCAGTGGTTTATAAAATGGAGTACGAATATCCCAGGGGTATGCGAGATGATATATAGGGGAGACCAGAAAATTTAACATTTTCTTCCCAAGACAGGTTTTATATTGACAGGGGAAAAATGTAAATTAATTAAATAATAACAAATATATTTTTAAATTGTACGTATTTTTAGATTACAATAACATTATGATTACATGAATATTACTTTACTAAAACACCTGTTTAGAATAATAAACGCTCTTGTGTTATTTCAATCCAGAGGCTCCGTATTAGAACCAATGCTCATTTAGAATAAAATTAAAAAAAAATATCGTATCTGTATTTACCACAGGCATATGCAACTAAAAATGTTTGACGATCACTGCTCTATGTGATAACCAGGAATAAATAGTGACAGTATATATAAAGAGTTGACTGTATATAAGGAAATGAAAACTTAAATACTAAAAGCACCAGTTTGGGAAAACTGCAATAAAATATGGCTACATCACTAATGATTTGTACATGTGACTTTTATCTTTTGAGCTTTGTAAATAGTTATACTACCAACACACAAAATTTACAAAATATGAATCTTACTAGTGAGCAAAAGTCAGTGCAAAGTATTAGTCAATAGCTAAGAAGTACACATGGAATCTATCAATAGGCCAACAGCATATGCCCACAGAAAAATTAACAATCCTGTCATGATGTATAGGCACTTCTATAGTTTATGCATATGAAAAATAATCTCAAACTAACCTATGCTAAGTGTCATTGACATTTGGCAGAACACATAGTTAACACATTAATTGGGCTATTGGTTTATATTTACTGAATATCTAGATCTCTCAAAAACTAAATCTACAAAAGATAACTAATTTATGTAAAACATTCATACATGACTTACATCCGTACGTAATTACAAAAATTCTGAAATGAAATCTTAGTGAAGATGAACTAATATAATTCTTATTTTAAATAAAATACATAATAAGGATAATTCTCTTTTAATATAAACACACTTTTCAAAGACGAAAATAGACAATTTATAAAAGTGGAAATCCAAAAATTTCAGAAAAATTTACAATATCTGAAGAGTTTGCAATTCCTAGGCTCCTTAAAGGATTTTAAATGTATACAAACATAAATACATATAAATTCTTGCAATCAATTTCACATAAGTTTAACAGATTTTTCAGTTGATATTAACAGGGGTGATTGTGTTGCTTATGAAAATTTCCGATAAGTTGTATACAAACTATTTCCAACTATAAAATGATGTGTTACAATGTACAACTGCATATACAATATGCAACACAATATGCATATGCAAGTTCAAAGAAGTGCATTAGAAATCAGCATACAATTTAACCAGTATCGCATCACATTTTGTGACACAATTTACATCGTGATAAATTTCACAATTTGTATCGCATAATTTTATGATGCAATTTTTAAAGTTATACATATGTAGTAACTAAATGAAAATATTTGCACCTCTTACAATGTGGTTTGAGAATATGCAACAATTCAAAACTGTGACTATTGGAATAAATTTTGCAGTATAACGATAATTGGCATAACCACATGACTTCCATGAAAAGTGCAGCTAATAGGTCAGAGCTCTGTAATATGATTTGTAAATTTCTGCAACTGTATGAATGGAAGAAGATATACCAGGGGATATTTTTTTATATATATTTCTTTATAATTGATATTGGAAATAACATTGAAAATCCAAAATTTCTAAAATATTACGCGAAAGCATGAAGTTACTTTTCAGAAAGAGAAGCAATTTCTTTCAACAAATTTTATCATTTACTAAACTAGACACCTTTAGCAAACAGCATGGTTTATTTTTGAAAAAGAAATGTACTTCTTTTGAAAGGGTTCAAGATATCGTTAGCAAGTCTATGTACCCAAACCATGTGTAGTTCATTACATGGACAGGGCCCAGTTAATGATACCTACTAAGTTTACTGAAATCAGAATAATAAACACAAGCAATAAGCTGAAAGAGGATACAGCAACCATTGCACTCCTTGTTACTCTCTCCCCCAGTTGTCCCATGTCCACAATAATCCATGCGATCTGAATTTAAAAATACTTTCCTTAAACGCAACCAATGTTCATAATCTCATAAAAAATCTTTCCTCCTCAAACAACCTAATGTATATTACATGCTTGCTCTCAATGAGAAAGATTAGATAAGACATCACATTTCCTCATGTGTGTGCTGGTCGAAGGATGGTAGAAAGCACTTATTCTTTTCTGACGACTGCTATAAATGCACAGATTAAAAAAATTAATAAAACATATTAGATTAAAAAACAAAAACAAAAAACATTTTGAGGTTTCATAGCCATAAAATTTGATTATAGCATTGTTATTTTAAGTTAGAATATGAAAATCGATTTTGTCTAAATGTGTCCAAAACCATGCTTTCCACCTAAATTTGTGAGAAATCAAGGAAACAAATTACAGATTCTGATCAAAGTTTGTTGAAAAGAGTGCTTTACAATCTTAACAATGTTGTTAAGATTGAAACTCTGTGGTAATTTTTTCAATTGTTAACAAATCGATTAATGTGAAAACTGCTCAAAGTTATGTTTCAACATTAAGTAAATAGAAAACTAAATTGAATTTTCAAAAATCCAACAAAGTGTCATGGGATATGCACGTAAGTATCACTGTACTAAAGTTCCTAACTGTATATTTGTTGCTTAGATTTTCTATTATGGCATGCATACACAGACATTATCTTTTATCTTAAATAATAAGAGATAAGTACAAGTGGAAGCAATTAACATATACACAATGAAGAGTGAAAATTTATTAAGGCAGAAGGATCACAAGCAGTAGCTCTGTGTTTAATCCTTGATGCTGTACAAAACTATTCTCGTCTTTACATGGAATATGGGCAAGATAAATCCATAGGTCTGAAAGTCCATCTAAGAGGTGATGGGTTAGGGAAAGATAGGACGGTCCCTGTGGTTGCAATCTCTATTGGGTTCTGGCCTAAATTGGGTGACATTTTTATGGCTGTCCAAATAGATACTTTAGCCCTTTGGGTAGGTCATAGATCTTAATAGAAAGAAAAGGATAGTTTTGTCAATTATTTCTGTCAAAATTTTTGGACCACAATCACCCCAAAACAACTAATTATTAACACATTCTGCAGCTATTCATGATACTAAATACAAACTCTAAATGCATAAATACACTGAAATTCAGTCAAAACACTTTTAGATAAAGTGTATCATCAAGTAAAAATACTTAAACTAGCATCAGAAAATTGAGCTGAAGCTATAAGTTGCATATCCAGAACTTGACACTTCAGAGTGAAAAAGCAACATATAAGTATACACGTATAATTATCACATTTTCTAAAAGAGACAAAGAACATGTCATGACAAATAGATAAAATACTTAATACTTTGTTAATAAGTTACAGTAAAGTTAAAATCCCAGACAACCTATATACTGGCCTATATTATAAACTATATAAGCTCTGGAAGAGATTATTGATGGTAAAAGACAAGAAACTTCCTTAATATAAATGCTTCATGTGAATAAAAAATTGAATATAAAACTTAAAAAGAAAAACATGTTTTACAACAGATCCTGATAAAAGGTTTGCACAGGTTGCAATTTCAGACTTTTACCTAGCCTGGCCTGATAGTATGAGTGCTAGAACCCAATCCGAGTCTGAAGAAATTTTCAAATGTAGAACCCCGACTTGGCTCATACCATAGATATTTAACTTTCACCCCAGTTCGGCCCAAAATGTGTCAAAAACATGAATTTGGTTGTCTTAAACATTTATCTTAATGTAACTGTAAACAGTAAAATAATTTTATGAATCCTATTAAATTTAATTTATAAATTTTTCAAACATTAAATATATTCGGCCTGGCCTAATCCAACCAAAAACCATTTTAAAGAAACCAGAACTGATCCGACCCATGATTCGGGCCAGACATAAGCTTGTGGGCCAAGCCCGAGTTCATGCAGACCTTTAATATTTAATTTTCTGTCAACTGAAAAGTATTCCATTTATTGTAGAAATATGAGTTTTACTGATCATCAAGTATTCACATTGTTTTCGTTTTCAAGAAATTTCCAACTTAAAAACAAAACTCAATTTACTGATCAGTATTTTATTGCAAAACTTGATAGAAAGTAATATTTTTATTATAAAATCTCATAATTTCTACTAAATATTTTTCATAATGTACATTAAATAGCAAAGTATTTATAAAAATAAAATTTTAGCAGAAAATGTAAATACCATATTTTTATTATAGTATAACTGAATTTAAAAAATATATTTATATAAATTATATAAGTTAAAATAGAATGCATGAATTAAAAGTAAAACTGAATGTTGTATAAATACTTTTAAACTACAAGAATGGATTAATTTAAAATATTACATTAAATAAAATCAATGAGAATTAATTCCTAAAATATACATTTGTAAGACTGGGTTATTTTTTTACTTAAAAAAAGGGGGGTTATTTAAACTTTTTTTTAAAATAATAAATTATAACTTCACTATATAATCGAGAATTTATATTTTAAATTTTTCACTACTGGTACCCAAAGGAATAAAATAATAATGTTATAATTTTTTATTTTAATATGCACATTATAGCAACCTAAATAAGCAAAACGTAGATTTAGTAAAATTTTGTGCTTTTGTTTTCCTTTTTTTGGAGTAAATAAATTTATCATGGATGTTTTATATTAAAATATAAAAAATATATATAAAATTCTGCAAAACAAAAATTTTGGCTACAAAATAAAATACGTATAACTCATGTTTTGAAGTGAACATTAAAAAGAATGTTTTTAATTGCTTTTGGAGTTGTAAATAGTTTAAGTTTTGGTTTCTTTTTCAAATTTCAGTTATTTTCACGCAAGCTTAAATTGCGGATTGAATTAATCACAACAAATATAACAAATAGCATACCCCATTTTTCATAGGGGGGGGGGGGGAGTCAGTAATAGTCGTAAATAAAAATAAGAATTTATAATACATATCTAAATATTTGTCCATAATCTTGGATACCAGTAGTCAAAGGGTTAAATATTTAAAATTATTTACTAATTTATGAATTAGAAAAATATAAATAACAAAGTATTTAAAATAATTGATCAAAATGTTTCTGTTGGCCACTTGTCTGATGTGAAGAAAACACTATTTAACTTTTCAGCTGAATATACAAACAACCGTAAAATCACATAAAAGATGCCGCTGTTTGTAAATGGACATAGCTTGTTATAATAGACATAGATAGCTTGCTGTTGCTTGTAAAAGATGTTATTGCTTATAAATGGACAAGGCTTATAATCAAATTAAAAGGCACATTACGTTTCAGAAGCAACACAGTATATTTCATTCAATAAGTACCACAAAACAATTCTATGAACTAGTAAAATATAAAAGAATTTGAACTGCATCAAATGGAGCAGTGACATTAAAGTATACAAAAATCTTATTTTGGTAACTAACACTGTTACTTATTAAGGCATCTGACAATTTTTAAAAGGTTAACTTCACCAAAAATTCATATTAACCATTTGCTTACGGGTGGGACAACGTCAATCCCAAACAAAGAACCTCTCAAAAAGACAGGTATTTGACATACCATATCCCAAATAGTTCGATCCCTCTTTGCAGACATTGGCGTCCATTTCGGGCATCACAATGTCCTTCATCAGCGGCAGATCGAACTGTTTGGGATAGGGTATATCAAATACCTGCCTTTTTGAGAGGTTCTACACTTGGGATGGACGCTGTCCCACCCATAAGCAAAAGGTTAAATAAATAAAAAATAATAATGTGTTAAATCCTTTTCCTACAAGTTTTGTTATTGAGGGAAAATAGCAATATAAATGAAAGTTTCCTAACATACTTTCACTGACAATCAATGGACATTTTGCTGTTACCGATCAAAATGAGTACACTCAATTTCATGGAAATTACTTAATTCTGTGAAAAGATACTTTGCTCCCTGTGCAAAAGTAAAAGTTCTAATATCTCCGGAATAACTCATGATAACTCCTAAACAATGATATCCATTCATTTTTGGTTGCAAAGCATTTACTTGTTAGATAACAAGAAGTATACTTTATTTTATGATACTTTTCCTTTTAAATAAAATATGCACAATATTTTGAGAACAGGCTATTTTAACAGTACATACATGCCACTCACTGTTAAATAAGAAATTACGTGTAAAGTGGCTATTTCTTTGATATTTTTAATATAAATATATTTTTTGATTAAAAAACAATGTTTGGAAAATTAAGGGCCTTCCCTTGATCTAATTTTTCTGTAAATGTATAGAATAGCTGCATCTAAATATCTATCATGTTAAAAATCAGTCACAAAAATAGTTGATTTATGTTCTATCATGCTTAACATGTGTAAATCCATTCAAAACTCAAATTCCAATGGGCAAAAATAGCATGTGACAATGCTAAGTCAACAGAGATTCAATATATATATGCTAAAATATTTCAATTAAAAAATTCATTTATTTTGAAAAATCATGGCTGTATCTTATAATTTTGCACTTAGAAGTCATAATGTGCCGAATTCTGAAAGAATAATGTAAATGAAAAACTTCACGAAGCTGTAAACTAATTTGAAAATCACGAATCACTGATGTTGATGTAGCAATTTGAGTGTATTTTTACAAACAAAAGTGATACATTTTTAAGTTTCACTGAAATATTCAATTTCTTAGGTTTTAATTCTTCCATTGGAAATCATTTTTGTTGTGATATTTTCATTTTTTATCGCATTAAATCAGTTTTAATATTCTCTTCCTTAAGTTAGGAAAGAATAATGGCAGATGCCATAACACTTTTGTTAGGCTTACGCAGATTTGTTGGTGAAAATATGGTACTTCTATTTGAAGTTTTAATTAATCAGCTAAAAGTTATAAAATAGGATGAAAATACTGTGTTTAAAGCGTTATTATTAGAAATAGTGATTTAAAATAATGAAAAAATTCAACATTAATAACACTTATAACATACAGGCTGTTAAAAATTATCCTGTTTTATGAAGAACGTGAAAGCTTTTTTTTTTTATATAAATATATTGTAAAGATATCTCTTTGAAAATTATTTTGATCAACTCCTATCACAAGTCAAAGAAAAGTGTAAATAATATATACAATCAAATGTAAGAAATTCAACTCAGATCACACACTCGAAGAAAAGCTAAGAGCTGGAAAACTTTCAACTTAAAAGTTTATTTAAACACTATATTAATAAAAGTAAATCCAATTCGATTTTAAAACATTAGATTTTAATAATAAATTCATGATGATCTGCAAGCTTTAAAGCTATATAATTAAACAGAAAAAGTTTAGATCTTTTACTAAATCAAATGTAAGAAATTCAACACAGATCACACACTCGAACAAAAGCTAAGAGCTGGAAAACTTTCAACTTAAAAGTTTATTTAAACACTATATTAATAAAAGTAAATCCAATTCAATTTTAAAACATTAGATTTTAATAATAAATTTATGATGATCTGCAATCTTTAAAGCTATATAATTAAACAGAAAAAGTTTAGATCTTTTACTCACTTAATGCAAATGAATTCTATAAACAAGCATATATGCGCCTAATAGCAAACATATGTGTGTTGCCAGTGTTTTCCAGCTCAGCTGTGCTTCTGTGGATGTGAACTCAAATATGCATTTTTCAGTTCCATTCTAATACTTTTTCTGTGCATTATACTATGTATGAAAACATAAATAAAAGTAAAAAGCTTTTGATATGATGATTTTGGAAATATATTTTAGAATCAAGCAGCTTCAATCTTAGTGCACACAAAACAATCTTCCAAATCCTACTAGATAGTTCTTACTCTGTGTATTGTTCAAAATACTATTTTTTTAAAGCAACTATGGCAGATACCAAAACAAGATTTTTTCTTTTATTTATAAAACTTTATAAATTTTATTCTGCAATTTTTACTGCTCTAGCAACAAATTATGAAGTGCTAAGTATTCATGAATTATGAAATAAAACTATCATACAACACTGACAAAACTACTTAAATACACAGATAAAATCCAATTATTGTAAAAAAATTTCACAAATAAAAATTAGTTTAAAAAAAATGGCTTCATGTATAGAGTGGTAATACATTAAACATGATAAATAATAAAACTGAGTTAGTTACGAACTTAGCATATTTGCACATGTATACATATTTGTCTATGGATGGAGTATTACGATGGCATAAAAGAATATGGATGAATTTGCAAAAGTTACGAAGCAAAGGCACAAGTTGGCACAAACGATAGAAATAATTTAAAATAATCCACAGGATTTCTTCTGATCAGTTTGCTTCCAAGATGGCATGTTGTAGAATTCTTCTTTTTTCATTCCTAAAACTTCCTAAAATACAAAAAGCATATTCCCTTTATATAATTCTTTAAAAGGCAATTTATATATAAGCAGGATTAGGCATTAACTGAGTAAAAGCAACAATATTACTTGTGAAGGTTATTTTTCTTTTTTTAACAGAAGTGTGTACTCCTTGCTTTCCAGAAACTGCAACAGAACTTCTTACTTTTCAATATTCTATATGAAATATCTATATACCTGAGTTCATATGGTGTTTCTGTCCCCAATCAGCTCTTGAAATCTATTAAGCCAATTTTCAATCTATTCTTAAACAAAAGGCCTGACCAGAAGAATTTTTTAATAGTTTTGAGTAACTTCGAAATGTATTCAAATTTCAAGAATTATCAGTATTTATTAAGTTAATAGCTGCATTTAGCATATTCCTGGATTCCATTCTGTCCATTCTCATGATTCTATTTTTAAATATGAGGCAACTTTGTTTTCTGCTCAATTTTTCTTGGCAATCGATGTTCAATTACTAGAATTAAATTTTCATAACTGAAAACAAATCAATTTAAGATAATACATAAAACTAAACTGTATGTAACTAATTCTAGTAGATTAGTCCAAAAACATCTTTTAATCAAGAAAGCATTCAAATTAAATTATAGCCATTTATTGAATCTTCTAGAATATCTGTTATCAACATGTTTGTTCTCTGAATCTATTGGATGCATTTTCATGATTTTAAATAAAAGACTTGTAGATTATCTCAAAATCTTATTTAACACAACAACACATTTAAATTTGAATTATATCTATTTATTGAATCCATCTGCCTCAAGTATATTCTTGAAATCCATTCTTATGATATTTTTCTTAAATGAAAAATCTTGACTGGCAGATTAGCCTAAAATTTTAGCCAAAATCAAAAAGGCATTCAAGTTAAATTATGACCATTTATTGAATCTTCTACAATAATTGTTACCAACATGTTCTCTGAATCTGCTGAACGTATTGTCGTGATTTTAAACAAAACATAATGACTTACAAATTATCTCAATATCTTATCTATCTCAACACATTCAAATTTGAATTATAACTATTTAATAAATCCATCTGTCTCAAGTATATTTTTGGAATCTAGGCCACTTTTATGACATTATTTTTTAAATGAAACATATTGATTAGTAGATTAGTCCAAAAATTTTGAGTGTATCAAGAAGGCATTCAAATTGAATTATGACCATTTATTGAATCTTCTATAATATTTATCACTAACATGTTCTCTGAATCTACTGGACCCATTTTCACAATTTTATTTTTAAACAAAAGATAATGACCTGCAGATTATCTCAAAATCTTATCTAACTCGCCAACACATTCAAATTTAACTTAAGGCAATTTATTCAATCTATTTTTTTCCAGTACATTCTCACAATTTACTTGGCCATTTTCATGACATTTTTGGAACAAATGATCTAAACTAGTAGATTAGCCCAAAACTTTTGCCTCAATCATGGAAACATTCAAATTTGAATTATGACTATTCATTGATTCCATCTGCCTTCAGCATATTCTCATAATCATTGGATTGATTTTCATGACTGTATTTTTAAACAAAAGAAACCTTTCATAAAGTAGGTTTATATACCACAGTCTGTGCTTAGCCAAACTGTCACATGCTAAGTCATTTGAAAATTAAATCATTGAAATAGTTCGTAAGAGAAAAAGTATGCTGAATGTTGGAAATAAAAAAAATAGTGAGTAGCACTGTTAAACATTATAGATTGATGTGAAACATCACTCCCTTCGCATATTATTTTATTATTTTTATTCATTTTCTTTTTAATTATAAAGTTTCTATAGATTAATAGAATCCAGTTTATTTAGTCCAAATCAGACTACAAGCTATTTATGATAAAACATATGCAGTCACTCCACCGGCTGAGCAGGCGGTCAGTGCAAGTGATAAGTGCATGTTGATGTATAGCACAGATGTTGATGCGCAGATACAGCAAATAAAAAAAATTAAAAATTTTAACAGTATTGTTTTACAATACAGATTAAAGGATATATATAATCAGAACAAAACTTATACATTGAGTTGGTTCTCAGCAAATACTTATACCCATATCACATTAACAACCCAACTGAACAACCGCAAGCTTATATGCCATACCCTATGTGGAAAATTACGGAGAAAACAAGTGAAGTTCCCTACCAATCTACACAATTTGGAATGTTTCAAGAACTTACCAAAAGTCATGCAACCATGAGCAGCAGTCATGGGTTGTCCAGAGGTACACAAAACACAGTCAGGCGAAGTAGTTAAATTAAAACGATACAAATGGGTACCAAGACAGTCATGTCCGGTCAAAAGTCTAAACAGTGCCACAGCTGCAGCAGGAGGTGAATCGGGAACACAATAAGATCCGCAAAGCACATTCCAATGTTTGTCTCTAGAAGAGTGAGAAGCCACACTACGAAACGATTGTTTGAATATTCTTTCAATCTCTAATTTAGCAGAATGGAGTGGCAAGTCTCTGCAAGTCCTCTAAAGGATACCAGTTCCCTTTTTTGCTAGAAAATCCGCCTTCTCATTTCCTTGAAGGCCACAATGAGATGGTACCCATTGAAAAGCAACTCTTCTCTCAATCTCCCCCAAAAGTTTTCTACAGTTCTGTACACAGGAGCTCATATTCTCCTGAATGCCTGTTAAAGCGTGCAGAGCAGAAGTAGAATCAGAGTAGAATCGACAATAGTTGCGCAGCTCTATCTGCCAGGAAAATCATTTTGCAATTTCCTTTGTCTCAGAGGAAACGTATATTAGCAGATAATGCCAGGCAGCCGCCAACTGAGGCAGTTCCATCAGACAGACGATTTCACAAGGGGTATGGTGATCGAACTCAGAAGGCCAAGTTGGTCCATACATAAAATCTCAGTGGACAGCCACCTACACGTCCATGGTGCACCAGCTGTGGCGAAGATGGTTGGAACAAGGGAATGTGGTACATTTGAGGGGTGATGGTACAGCTAAAGTGACATCAGCACGTATGTACCGATGCATCTGCAGGCAAACTTTGGCAGTTCCGCAGGTCACTTTTGTCGCCCTTTTGCAGCATGTGCAGGACACCCTTGATGCTCCCATCTCGACCAGGACCATTATCTGCCGATTAGTCACCAGCAACCTGCACTCATGGTGCCCATTAAGAAGACTGCCATTGACCCAACAGCGCAGACACCTCCGTTTGCAATGATGTTAGGATAGAACCACGTGGATGGCGGAATGGCACAGGGTCGTGTTCTCAGACGAGTCACACTTCTGCTTTAGCAATGAGAGTCACTGTGTACGAGTCTGGCACCAAAGTGGTGACAGGTCCAATCCGGCTGCATCTGTGGAATGCCACACACCGTGACAACACAGCATCATGGCTTGGGGCACCATCGCCTACCCAATGCCACTTACCAGCAGGTTAACACCCAACCACACACGGCACGTATCAGCCAACATGCCCTGCAAGGTATCCAGGTGCTTCCCTGGCCACCAGTCTACTCTGATCTCTCACTAATCAAACACGTCTGGAAGGTGATTGGACGCCCCTTGCATGCGCTGCCACCGCCGCATTTAGAAGACAACTCTGGCAAATGGTTGACAGGGAATGGGCAGCCATTCCTCAGGACATCATCTGCACCCTCATTGACTCTATACCTAGACGTGTTGCTGCCTGTATTGCCGCCGGAGGTGGTCCTACAACCTACTGATTAAACGGTATTATCGCTCAGTGTATAGGTGTATCATGTTACAATAAACATCACTTATTGTTCGTTGCTGTCTCTCTCTGTTTGTCAATTTTCATCACTTTCTGCCCACTCCTTCTTGGTGTCTCATTTTCACTGTCACATAGTGTATTATTATGATAAAATTATTTATAATTAAATAAATGCGATTTTATTAAAATTATATAAATATAAGTCAATTAGCACAAATACCTAGTGTGAAAAGAAGAAATTGACATATAGTATTGACAAGGTACCTCACCTTCGCCTGAAAATTACAAATATTGAACCAGATATCTCTTCACTTGTATCGACAAAAGGCAGTTTCACCACTCACAACACCCCTTGACAAAGAGTATTAGTAAATATAAAAAACTTTATTTTATTCATTTATATTAAAACAAATAAAATAATATATGATTTCAGACTGGTATGAATTCACTGAGGTATTATTCATTAGCACTTTTTACTATTTTAATTTTTTATGTTTGTTTGTGTATTTACATATTAATATGAGACATTTTAACACTTTTACATTCATAAAATAATGTACTAGTCTACAATCTGCAGTTAAATCATATTATTAAAACTTACCTCAAACAATTCAACAGGGGTATGCTAATGAGAATAAAATATATCTCAAAAGGTGTATGTGATTGTTGCAAGTTTTGGGAAACATTGAGCTAGAGGAAAGTATAGTGACTGGGACTTGAACCACTTTTTTTGATAGATATACTTTTAGCAGTAGATTAAGTAAACCTTGTACTTTAACCGATGTAGCTTAAGAAAAGTATGTTTCACTGTAAATAAGTCACATTTCACTTGACTTGAGTTTCAATGTAAATAAAGTTGGTGGGGCCCCTAGATATCAGAAATAATTTTTTTTTTTTTTTTTTTTTTGGTCTGTGGGTTCCAAATCTTCGGTCCTTAATAATCAAGAAGAACACTGAAATGAATGATTTGGACCAAATTTTGGTGGTATTTTGTGTATATTGTCTAGATGTCTATGTGGGAAAAAAGTATAAAAAATGTAAATAGTTCAGCTATAAATCAAGATTTTGTTAAAATACTCAAAGTCTCAAGTAATCTAAAAAACAGCCAAAGCGATTTCAACCAAATTTGGGTAGAACACTGCATATATTATGTAGATGTGAATGCAGACAATATATCTTTAAAAATGTATATAATTTGGCTTAGAGATCTAATGTCCACTTGTTTCGCATGAATAATCTCAGGATTGCCTAGAACTTCTAATTTTAGTAATGTTTTTAATAAACATACATATATTTTTATAGCATTTTTTAATTTAAAAGAAAAGAGGATCGTATCGAACCCTCTCCCCTCCCAAAAAAGAATCAACACGGCTCCGAGGTTTATCAGTCGATATAATCACACCAAATTTCATTTGAAACACTTAAATTTGTTTGAAATATATCATTCTCACTCACAGACACTATTGAAAAATTTGTTGATTTGTATTTATAGATGTTCAAAATGTGTAAATCTATCCAAATCCAAGAGTCAGACTTTTGACCCCAGCACAATATTTTTTCCTTTCCCTTTGAATTGTAAGGGAAGTAAATACAAAAAAAGGACATTAGAACAAAAATTGTTTACTTCAAAATCAGCATCGGTGAGGTAAGATTCTATACGGAGTGGGTCAACACCCGGTGGGAGGGTCTTTTGTTGAAGCTCTTTCAAAGTATATCTATCTCTAGACAACTGTGATAAAACTTCCTGCACAAACAACACTTTACAAATCTCCTATAAAAAATAAAGCATAAATACAGTCTGTTTCAAACATATAAATAGGATACTTTAAAATCAAAGACAACCAAAAAATAGGTTTACTTTTATTAAAATCTCCTTTTTATTTTCCTATATTTTGGTTGTCTTTGATTTTGAAGTATTAAATAGTTGAAGTGTTTCTGTACTATTTTATTATTATATAAATAGGAACCTCCATTACATTACCAGAAAATAGATCATAGATTTATAAAAAAGGAAATGCATCTATGTACACCATACATGGGCAGCCTATAGTCCTCAGGACAAATATGGCCAATATGGCCAAGGTCATAGTCAGAAAATTATTTAGAAGAGAGATTTAACAATAGTGACAATTAGAAGTGTAAAACAGTCTCTTAAAGAAAATTCACATACCCTACTCTCTTTCCACTAAATAGATTTTATTTCACCTTGACAACTTTTGATGTAATTTAAGGAAAAATATATATTGAGGTAAATCATATGTTGTATCTTTTATGGATACAATTAATATACAGGGGGATTGAAAAGTTGCGCACATCAAAATTTAAAATCATATAATGTATCGAGAAATTGAAATAGTAGAATTTTTTTCAGTTAGGTGGCACTCACATGCCTCAAAAATACATCCGAGATATTATCTGATATTCTTAATATGTCAGAAGATAATTAATGACCTCTTTCTTATCAATCAAGGAATATGTTTTTCTTCCAAACCGGAAGAATTTTTGGTACTTTCATATTAACCACATGCCAGCAATAGGGTTCAACCTAAAGGTTATTTGTTCTACACCGGGACGGGACCCCCAGTGGTCTCCGATTTATTAGAATGGTCGCATGCGGCATCCAGACACAGAACTGGCATGCAGTTAATACGAAAGTACTAAATTTTTATTTTAGTTCAACCTGGGAAGTTAACTACTATTTAAGGATTTGGAACACCTTTGAAAGCAGGTCTACAAGGTTTAGAAGTAGCTTATTATGAAAATTCTAACAAATTACATTCTGCTTTCTACCTTGTATTCATTAATTTTACATCCACATAAAATATTAACAAAACACAAATTACACTTTCTAATGCAAGGATGTATTTGTATAGAGTGCAGTCCTAAATGAACTACTTCTTAGGAGCCATGACATTATTATATTTCGTGTCCTCATGATACATATTTTATTGACATTGTATAATTTCATATGAGCCTTGTGATTATGGTAGTTTAATTTACATAAACGGAATTAATATAAAATATTCATTTAAAAGTGAAATACTAATTCAAAAAACAAATTCCTATATCTTGAGTAACATAGTTACAGTTTGTATACGTTTACTTTTATCACAGGAGAGACTACAAATGCTGAAGCTCAAGGTCAGGCCAGACAATGTAAAAGGGCTTCCTCAGGCTGAGGCCAACAAATTACATACAAAAATTAATTCTTATTTCTTTATAACAAAGAAAACAAATAAATTATTGATCATAAAATATGTTATCTTAGAGAAATGTTTTATAAAGCTGACTAAAACAATTATTTGCAATTGAGGACCATGAATTCTAAATTTCATGTCTCAGAAGTAAATTTCATTTTAAAAAAAACCTATTTGGTGCAGGCACAATGATTTGGAATGATGAGAGCAAATTTAACATAACTGAGCAAAATTTTTCCAGTCATTTTTTATTTCAGCCTTAGTGGAATTCTGAAACAGCAATAACTAAAAACAGGGTTCAATAATGAAGGGTTGGCTAGTTTTGCATTTTCTTGCTTGTATCCTGTTATAAAGCAGAAGTGGATTCACTGTACAGATTTCACACTTCGCAAAAAAATAGGAATCACTAAACTAAACAACGAACTCACAGGCCAATGCCAGTTTGACAGAAATACCACTTACCTCACTTTCTGAAATATCTTTTTCATCCCATTCTGTCCACTGAGGAAATATGTTTGTAAAGTACAGAGGTTCTGCTCCTGCATGAACAACATATGCTTTTGGAATTTCTTCTGCATTCTTTCCTGAACATAATAGCTTTTGTTCAGTAACAGAAAACACATTTATAATAAATAAATTCAGTATACACTTTAATTTAAAAATACATATTGGAAATAGAACATGCACTTCATATATTAATTAAAAAATTCCTCAAAAATATTCTTGAAGAATTTTTATTAGAATATTTTTAACAGATAATAATTAAGTTAGCACATTAATATAAGATTTATGGTATATGCATGTTTGTGAAATTCTTATCTTTTTTTAATCAAATTTTTACTGAGCTAAAGCACTTTTTGAAATTTTGACAGCTAAATTCATAAACTATGCATTATTTTGAAATTAGTACATGTTAGTATGAAAGCGATTTAATTTCCTTTGCAATGTGTAATGACAAACACAAGAACTTCATATACTTAAATAACTTATTTTTTTATAATGAGTTTATTTTTTTATATGAGTTACCTGCATGCTAGTCCTTCTGATTTGATTTCTCTAATAAGCAATAAAGTGATTTCTACTGATTAAAAAAAATCATACAAAATTTCATTTAAATAACTAATTTCTTTAAATTTCCAATCCACAGACTCAAAGAAGCATACAAATTAACTAAATGGCAGACAGACATCCCTCAAAAGCAATCTATTCACCTTGAAAATTGTGGAAATGCAACCTTTTTAAATTTGTTAAAATTTGAGTCTCATTTTCTTTTTTTAATAGCATAAAGAGATTCTTCTATAAATATTAAAAATATTATATAAATTACTATCTCTGCTTTAATACTCACTAACCCCTAGTAATAATAAATGTGTGCATCAAAATAAACAAACACACCTTTTCATTCCAATTAGATTTATATAAACCGGGGTATAAGCATAAAAATAAATTTATGCAGGAGCCCTCATATGGTGGCAAGTGACGTACGTGTACATTTCATTTTCAACAGAATTATTAAGCATTTGTATACTCTTTTGCCCACTTATTTCATGCAGACATACAAATTTTCAGAAAAAACAGAAGTGATATCTATAGAACCGAAAGAGGGCATCCTTCCTCTATACTCTCCAAAATTCTATGCTGAATCCATAACTAAGCTCCATCTATAGTCAATCTTGAAAAATACATATTTTAAGAAAAAATTTTAAAATGGAAGAGATAAAGAGATAAAAAAAAAACTAGAAGTGAAAATCTTTAGTAAACCCCTATATATAGCCAATCCTGAGAAATAGACGTTTCAAGAAATTTTTGAACTAGAAGTGAAAAGGGTACCAAAAATGGAAATCCTTAGTTAACTACTAGTTTCCTCAATAAACTACTTAAATCCTTATTAAACAAAATGAAATCCTTACTAGACTACCTCTTCTCTACTATACTAATTTCTTTCTTCAGGAAAAAATAAACAAAACAGTTACACCAGCAAAACTAGAAGTAGTTTCTGAATTGTGCTAAGAAAGGAAGCTCATTTTGTTTCCAAAACTGGTTTAAAACCTCTATATATTTACTTTATGCTTTATTAATAATTATTTCTTCATTCATAGGCTTCTTTTGAAAGTTTTGAATGATTTTTTGAAGTCATAGATTTATTTTAATAATGTGCTTATATACAATGAATTGCTCATTTTTACATTGCTTAAAGTAAATTATTTTCAATATCCCATTAAACAACTGCTGAAATACAGCAAAAGTTGCAACTCGAAAGAAAACGGACTCAAAAAGTTTCAAAATAATTCATAAAAAAAATGTCATATAAAAGTACTACGCACAACTACAAAGAGTTTCTTTATACTATGCAATCTCAATATAAGGTTTCGGAAAATTATTGTCTGCATAATGCTATTTGGATGAAAGGTTTAATTTTGTGTTTTTTATTAATATCTTGAGAATTCCTGGTTCTAGAAAATCAAAACATGAATAGGGTTGCACAGAAAGAGAATAATCATACTAAATTAAAAAAAAAACCATCAAAAACTGTGGATTTGTAAATTGAACAGACAAACAAATGAGCAAACAGACTCTTAATTTTATATACGGGGTGTCCAGTGCTATCAGTGCCCAATGGCTATTTCCTCAATCATTAGTCATAGAGATACACTTCCAATTGCAAAAATGTTTTAAATTTTAAAATCTATTATCTTAGAAACAGTTTAAATCAATAAATTCATTTCTGAAAGAAATACAAAATATAAATTTTTATATAGTCCCCTCGGTCCTACCAATTATATTTAGGAAAATCATCCTCATACAATTTTATGTAAAATAAAAAAAAAAAATCATCCTTTTACAACCAAAATTGACTGACTTATAGTTGTTTAAAGTTGGAGCACTTTTTGTGCTGAGAAATGTCAATACGGTCCCTGATTGGTTGGTTGCCTGAAACAAAACATTTTTATGCGTGGAAAAGCGATTTAAGTCATAAAGTTTAATGCTTCATAACTCAGTAAATTTTGGTCGTAAAAGGATTTTTTTTTTTTTTTTTTTTTTTTTTTTTTTTTTTTTTTTTAATAAAATTGTATGAGGATAATTTTTCTAAATATAATTAGTAGGACTGGGGGACCGTATAAAAATTTATATTTCGTATTTCTTTCAGAAATGTATTTATTGATTTAAACTGTTTCTAAGATAATAGATTTTAAAATTTAAAACATTTTTGCAATTGAAAGTGTATCGGTTGAGGAAACGGTTGAGGAAATAGCCATTGGGCACTGATAGCACGGACACCCTGTATATAGATAAAATGTATGAGAATGCATTTTAATATATATTTTATACTTATTAATTTTAAAACTACTGATAAAATATTCTACACTAATAAAAGATCTCATATTTTAATCAGTAACATATTTTTATTATGAATAGAAAGCAAATACCCAAATTAATCAACTACCTTGACAATACTGTAAAGCAATTTCCATCACTAGCTTGCGATTCACATCTAATCTGAGTTTAGCAGAACCTGTTGCTAGATTCTCACTTTCTTGGTCATCATTTGGTAACCATCCTTGCCAAACATACACTTCATGATGGTTGTCCAAAAGGAAGAGAGCTGAAAAATATTGTTTACACATTAACAGTCTAACAGTCCATCCCAGTAGAACAAAATATATTAGAGATGCTAGAATGAATTATCCAGCATTGCACAGGTCATAGAAAAGCATCCACTATCTAAATAATATAAATACAAATAACACCAATCAATTTCTAAATTGCTTGTTTTGAACCAAAATTATTCCCATGTTTAGTTATTCGGTGTGCAACCATGCCAATTGTACCATGTGAGAGTAATATATCTTAAATAAGCTTTTTTGATATATGCTCTGAATAAGCATGCTGAAAATACTTGAAATCGCAAAAAAAAAAAGCTCATTTTAGTTGAAAAGTTAGATTTTCGAGTTTTTGTTTTCACAGAGTTTAGTTTAAAAGTTAGATTTTCATATTTCATCATCAGTTTGCATTCTATCATTTTCTGCAATTGAAGTTCACAGCTCAGAACTGTATAAACAACAACAAAAAAATAAATAAATAAGTAAATAAACTGACTCTGAAGCCAAAAGTAAAAATAAAATTTTATATGCAATTTTCAAAAATTTATAAGTCTGATTTAAGTCAAATTTTCAGGACACACTTATAATATTAAAAAAATTCTATATTTCAAAATTTGAAAATATATTTTTAAAATGTGCAAAATTTACAGCACTAAAGTCTGGACTGAAAGTTTAAGTTACCATTCACAGAACACCTGCAAAAGAAAATGTTTGCATTTGAACAGAATTGTCTGCTCAATAATTGGATTAAAAATGATGAAAATTCCTCTGAATTTTCAGCCTTAAATGTTCATAACTTTTAAACTAATTGGAATTTTAAAAAATCTTGTTGAGCAGTGTCATCCAGGAACATACAGTATCAGTGGTACTGAATTTTATGGCTGTCTGAAGCTTTGATTTCTGATACAAATTACACAGAGAGACACAGAGACAAACAGATATGTTTTACTATGCAAGATTATAGGTGTCAAATTTTATATGTGATTATGCCAATAGGTTGATTATGCCAAAAGGCTGTTTTTGTAATTAACAATAAACCTTGTTTAAATATGAATGTAGAGTCAAACAGATGTAATACGAGCACAGGAATAAAGTAATCATAAATGAAACAAGCAAAAATGAGCTGACATTTGGTATTTGTATGAATCATGATATCATGAATATCTTTCAATATCAATGAGAAAAATAACAAGTAAACATAAAAACGCCATTTTGGGGGTAAAATATTTTATTCATAACTCACCTTGAGCAGTATTATACGTTAACATTTTTCTCTTTTATAGATATACCAGAAAATTTACCTGGCAACAACGCCCAGGATTTAAAATGTAAACTAAAAATATTACACTGAAACTCAAAGTCAATATCTGAAAACAAAATCATGTTTTAACAATATGTTCTCTTATAACAAAAATGAAATAAAAACTATTAGGTGCTTGCACACACGGCTATGCCACGACTGCTTATTTTAAATCTCGGGCAACTCCTGCACATTTTCTAGAAAATTCACATTAATGGTGTAGTTTTATATTTAGGATCTTAATAAAAATAGATGGAGCCACCAGAAACCATAATAGCTCCAAATTGAGGCGGATCTGAGTGCAGTTAGGACTCCAGGGAATGACATCTGTCTGCTCCCTCCTTTCAATGTGATGATTGCGTTAATTTTTTATATACAAAAAAAAAAAAAACTGTTCTAATTTTCGAGGATATATCAAATTTTAATAGATTGAAATATTCCACTGGACTAATAAGCTATGTACCAAATTTCAGATCTTTAGGATGTAGGGAAATATGTTAAAAATGCCATCAAAGAAGTTCAAACAGATATCTAGACAGACAGCCATCGGTCATGATGAATTCAATAAAATATTATAAAAATAGGAATTTTTGTTTATTTTCTTCAATTTTAATTTAAAACATGAATTTAAAAATAAAAGAATATTTTCATGATATAATTTTTATGCTTTTATATGGTTAAGAAAAATTAGATGGGATATATAACAAACACTGCACTTACCAGGCTGCGAGGCATTTTTCAAGGCAGATTGCAATAATGGGAAGGGACTTGAATGAGTTTTTGTGAAATACGGACAAACAATTTCTTTGGCACACAAACTACCTGACATACTATCAAATAAAAATAGTCTAGGGGTAAAATCATAGGAATATTCACCTGCAAAACAAATATTACCGAAGTTATTTTCAGTCTACAATCTGTAATAATAAGTACATAGAATTAATATATGCAATATAAAATTAAGATAAATGACAGACATAATATTTAGGTAGGGTTTCTCTGGACACTGCAATTATAAAATTATACAATAGGATAGAAATACAGTAAAGTTGTCACATTAAGGCAGAATGTCTAAAATTTAACACTCTAAAATAAAAGTCTTTATTCACGTTAAAATATGTTAAAAACATATTAGAAGTTGGAGCACTTTCAGTTGTAAAAAGGCCTTTATCAGAGGCATTTAACAAGAAAAGGATACATTAGGCTTTTTAATCCAAGTCGAAAACAGCAAATAAATATTTGCATCTCATTAATGGCCAAATTATATAAGAAAAAATATGGGAATGATAAAACATATAATATTAAAATTGACACAGCAGAAATACAATACAAAGTAAATAAAATCTAAATAGTGATTTAACTTCTAAGGAATCAAGAACAAGATACCACACACCTTTGTTTTAACCAATAGTAATAATTCCAGTAATATTGGATCAAATCTTTATTTACGTTTATCAGGATTCCATCTATAATTATGATCCTGTACGAGTCAAATAAAAATATTTGTTGCGAATAAAGATATTTTAAAGTGTTTTGTATTTAAACAATAAAGTTGTTTTAATTCATATTCAACAGGACATTAAATTTAATTTGAATTGCGAACATAATTAGATTGAAATTTGGCAAAAAAACAATTTAAAAGATACTAAAACATGGGTAAAACAGTAAAATCCATTAACCTCTTGAGTTATGTTTTTTGCATTTTTTTTTTCAGGTTGAAACAGATTAAAAAAATTAAACATGATTAAAGAAATTGATTGTGAAGACAAGCAAAACATGCCTAGATCCCAGAATATTAACAAAATAAGTAAAAGCATTCTGGATAAAATTTTTAAATTCCGACTTTCAGATTTTAGACCTCTTTAAAGATATTACAAACATTCCAAAATTTCCCTGTAATACTGGTATGGTAGAACATTTTTAAAATTGCACTTTCTATTAGAAACTGGCTCAGTTGTTTTAGAGCTCATTACATTGCCAGCAATGACAATTAATTGTCATTAACTGCACAGAAAGGAAAAAAAAATTGCCCTTATAGGAATTCTACAAATCTCAGTGGAACCAGCAATGACAATTAATTGTCATTAACTGCACAGAAAGCAAAAAAAAAAATTGCCCTTATAGGAATTTTACAAATCTCAGTGGTGACAAAATCAGTCTTAATAAATAGCTGACATTAAATTTATAAGGATGGTATTAAGCTGTATGACACACCAGTTAAGGCTAGGTAAGTCTAGATTCATTACATGGTATCATTCCATTCATTTTATTATATTGTATTCATGACATGGTAAGGCTAGATTCGTTATTTGAAAACCTGACAAAAGGAGAGATGCCAAAACACAAAATCAAACTCCCTAGGGGTATAAATTTCATTATGATTTGTAAGGTTGACTGCACACCATTTTTTTCTAGCTAATCACAGTTCAGTAACAGCCCTTAATTATTTGAAAAAATTCTTTAAAGATTTTCTTTTTCAAGTTGTCAATAAACCTGTTATATTAATAAATTAATAAAAATTGTAAATATACAGTATATTAATACCATTTATATTCATAGTACTGATAATAGTGCTAATAATAATGATAATTAATAATGTTGCGATAAAATTATTCAAATAATTTGTGCTCTAATCATACAAATTACAAAACATTCTACCTAGTTCAATTTTTTTACATAATATAATTGATTTACACAAAATTCATTATCCTTTTATGCATTTATTCATGAGTGACTGTGTCTACATCTCAAAGTCATGCACACAGGTGCACATTTTTCTGAGTACTCAAATTTATTCAAAAGGCCTTGAGATTTACGACTGCAAAAATCTCAAATTCAAAAATTTTAGGGAAAAAAAAAACAATACTTTATATAAATCTTTAAAAGAAAACAATACAAAAAAAAAACTTTCAAATAAAATAGAATAGGACATACTGTTCAAAAGTGAATAGTAAGGCTCATCATTCTCTACAGACCAGCTCCAGAATTCTTCTGGTTCAGATCCTTCTTCAATTTCAGTAACATCAAGTTCTACATCATTTTCAAAATGCATTTCATCTGGACGCCTAAAATTAAGAGATTCATATACAATGATTCTTGTCGGCTTTTAAATGGGATTAAAATACTTGCATTTTTTATGTCACAAATGTTTCCTACATAACATTAAGAAATTATTTCTGATGAATTTAGGAAACACCATTTATATCAATCATGATAACTTTTTAACCCTTTCCAGACAGTGGCATTCCGGAACTGCCGTGGCACAAAGGACGGAGCGCTTCACGTCTGAACTATTCCCAAAGGACGGCTAATTTTTTGCGCTAAGCCTAACTCTCGAAAGGAATTCACTAAGAATCACATATTCAACACAGAAATCTACTTTTTTCAGGAATAAAAGAAATATTTATTTTCTATTTGATGTTGTTGAATACTTGTTAGTTGCTTCCATTTTTTTATCCGAAATAAATGAATAAATTCACTGCCGCACATTCCTCTAAAACCCCAAAACGAGAACCGGAACTCAATTATAAAATAGCTGATGCTACAAGAAATGCTCTATTTGTTTATATTACAAAACCATGTTTCACCTCTCCAAATGGAGAAATGATTAATTGGATCCTTTCTATGCCAAGGTCAAGTATCTTCAAAATACATTGGAATTGTTTGCATGGACATTTAACGCCATCTAGTAGACAAATAAAAATGTTCCCTATGAAAACGCACATCCGTGACAGCCGTCTTTTAAGGGTAAAGTTTTCTCCGACGCGAATGCGTGACGGCCGTCCTTGAATGCAAGTTCGCAGTTGACGCGCGAGCGTGTCAACCATTCAGAAAGGATTAATTGAATCAGTCCAATAGTGGGGCTAGATAAGAGATAATTTTCAACCTACAGTGGACCAGATCTGATTTTTTATGCATAACCAGAAGTATATATGTTCTTTGCAAGGAATATACAATATAAAGAAACTTAAAATTCATTATCATGTGCAAATTCCTATAGTATTCTAATTGACATTGTTAATCAAAACATTCCATTAAAATATTTAATTTAATCCTCCTAATAAGAAATTTAAGAATCTCTGTTACAGATTCCCCTAAAATACAAAATTGAATCAATATATGCCAGAATGAAAGTGCTAAAATGTTATTGGAAGATACATCCATACTACTTATATTCTCATAGATTAGAAGACACACCTGCACTACAATATATGAGGTTGAAAGATCTTTGGCAAAATAAAACAGATGACATAAGAAATTAAAAATAGCAATAATTAGCGTAATCTTTAAACTCGAAGGCTGTAATGGATATAATAATCCAGTCAAAAATGCAATTTTGATAAAAATTTATTTTATATACATTTCTTTATTATTTAAATCAGAAAAGATTTAATAAAAATCGCCTGCCATATAAATACATTAGATTTAATTCCATTGCTAAGAAATGTGATATAATTTTCTTCAAATAAATTCGTAAAAAAAATGCCGTCTGCATAATGCTATCTCTATAGAAGGTGCAATTGTGCCCTTTTTATTAATATATCAACAACCCATGGTCCTAGAAACTCGAAACATGGATTGAATTTTAAGTGGGGCTATTTCAAGTCTACCCACAAGATTTCATGAAATTCGGTGCAGCTGTTCTTCCATGATGAGACAAACAAATAACACACCCAAAGACAGATTTTTTCAATTCTATTTATATAAATTAACATTTATATACAATATAAATTAACATTTATATACATCCTAAGCTCAATTAAATTAATGGTTTAATTTGCTAGAAAAACAATATATAGACTGACCTCAATTTTTTTAATCAACCATTTTATTCATTTGACTATGAATCATTATATTATCCACTTATGGTTCAATACAAATATGAACCATGGCCATTAAATATGTATTGAACACCCCCATATAGCGAAAGTGTTTTAAAAACTTCTTTTGTAAGACTTTTTAATAAATACATGAAAGGTCACAATCAATATTAATTATTTTATCTCATGTAACAATGTTTTCCAATTTAGCAAATAAAATTGATGCTTTCTTCTGTGCCTTTAAATTGGGATATGCCTATTTTCTAAAAGTAGAGTAAACCCTGAAACCTGCAAATTATATTAATATCAATATATTTTAATTTATTTCTTATTAAACATACACAATGTCACAGATATGTCACACATATATTGAACCATGACTACACAATGAAATGATTTTCAGTTATGTGAATAAAATGGTCTACCAGATTAACTAAATCGAGGTAAGTTTGTATTGTTTTCCAACAGACAAGACAAAAAACCATAAATTATCAAATAGAAAACTACAATTAATCAAAACTATGAAAAATAAAGAAAATTAATAAAAATTATGAAATTTTTAAGACTAATGAGCCTTAAAAATAATGCCCGCCGGCCAGAGGTTGCCCATGTGATTTATATCGATGTTGAAAATCAACAGCAGAATGTTACTAACAAAATATTAATAACGTAAATTGAAATTTAGAACTGTCAGTGACTGTTAAAACTATAAAGAAAGCACTCATTTATAGGGTCAAAATTTGGTTATAACAAATAGTCATGAGTCAACTTTTTAACTATCTAGGTATTATAAGATCCTACATGCATAGTAACTTGTTCTAATTGTTTAATTTCTTTCAATACCTTGGTATGGTTCATTTGTCTAAACCAATGGTTCTCATCGGGGTGATGAACTTGTTTTGGGCGGTAGGGGGGCGGTGGACATGTTTTGGGTGGTAGGGAGCGATGATCATGTTTTGGCATTCAAACTTAATTTTAAAACTCCTAAACAAATAAATCGATTATCCAATTTACACCTTTTGTACCAGTAATAAAACAAACTTATGCGACGGCTCTGGAACCAGTAAGTTTCATCCCCTACGTTTCCCAGGTCTTCTCTTTCTTCAACGCTGATAATTGGGCTCCCATTGTACAACCCCTCCATGCCTGTGGTCAACAAAAGGAAGCAGGGGTTCGGTATTTTGATGCTGGGTAATTGGAGATAGTTTCGTCTTTGTGTGTATTGACACAAAATGACATTCAACACTCCCTAGCGTGAAGATGTCGGGGAATATAATGAGACTCCTCTTGCGCAATTCTCAGAATGGGGAGAGGAATTTGTCTGAAGCAAAAACGAAGTCTTATTTCACCGTTAGGAAAAGGTTATTCTAGGTAGGATGACCTTGAAGAACTTGACACCATGAGCCTTTGGCCATCAGGATTCTTCTCCGATCCCAACCAGCACAGCGCATGCGTCAGCTGTTTTCGCCTCTGAATACTTGGTTCATTCAAGCTATTTGGCGAATTCTCTTTACCACAATTAATCGTAGCGCATGCGTTGAGCGTCCTTTCAGTATGAATGTTTCATTTGACAAGTGTTTCTTGTGTTGGTCTTCGTTCGCTTCATTTCTGTTTTTTCCTCCAGTTTCGATTCACTTTCATTGTTTATTTGGCCAGTCGGCTAGGTACGTGTGATTATTAGTTTTTTATCGTGAATTATCAATTTTGAGAAATAGTTATCTTTCCCTCATCATATTTTGCTGCCGCCAACGATGTCGGTTAACAAAAAGAAGTGTTGTCAATACAGTGCCACGTACTTGAAGTTCGGATTTGTTAAATCGCCATCGAACTCGCAACTACCCTTGTGTTTACTTTGTAAGAAAGTGTTATCTAATGAGGCAATGAAACCATCTCCTTTGCAGGAGCATCTGCAAAACAAAATAAAGATTTGTCGTTTTTCACAAACATCAGGGACAAGTTTCTGAAGACATCGTCGGCCTCAGGCTTACTAGCAACCTCATCACAAAAATGCGATGATGGTTTGATAGCCTCTTATAATATATCAAAATTAATTGCTAAATCGGGGAAAGCTCACACCATCAGCGAAGAGTTGATACTGCCGGCTGTCAGAAATGGCAAGTTTTAGAAATGGTTTTACATCATCCAGCCGCATCCAATGTAATCAAAAATGTCCGATTAAGCAACGATACAGTGAGACGACAAATTGATGAGATGGCTGAAAACGTTGAAGTTTCCTTATGCAAACTTTTGATGCGCACCGAATTTTCTCTTCAAGTTGATGAATCAACCTTGCCAAGTAATGAGGCTTTACTGTTGGCGTACGTCCAGTTTGTGAAGGAAGGACAAATTATTCAAGAGATGCTTTTTGTAAGAAGCTTAATTGCAGATACTAAAGGTGAATCTATTTTTAATACTGTCAAAAATTATTTTAAAGAGAAAAATATTCCTCTTGCAAACATTATGTCTATTGCCACTGATGGAGCTCCTGCAATGGTGGGTCGTCATCGTGGATTCACTGCCCTTTTGAAGAGGGAGGTACCAGGTATTTTAGCTGTTCACTGCATGATTCACAGACAGCATTTAGTTGCAAAAAACTTCAGTGACCGTTTGCATCAGTCATTACAATATGTCATTTCTGCTGTGAACAAAATTAGCAGTAATGCTTTCAATGATCGATTATTCGGACAGCTGTGTAAGGACAACGATGAAGAATTTAATAGCTTGCTTCTACACACCGAGATTTGCTGGCTCTCCAAAGGTGCCTGCCTCAATAGGTTCTGAAATCTTTTCGACTCTGTGCTTGAGTTCCTCAAAGTGAAAGATGTAGCTCTGAGAGACAGATTGCTACAATTTAAGATCGATGTTGCTTACATGACCGATTTATTAGCAAAATTCAATGGAATTAATTTGCAGCTTCAAGGCGAAGAGCTCAATTTGATCACAACAAAATCTGTTATTTCTGCCTTACTAAAAAAAAACTCACTTTGTGGAAGCAGAATTTTGGTTGCAACGAGTTCAGCCAGTTTCCAATCTGGTCGGATCTGCATAAGAACAGTGAAATCCCCTTCGATGATACACAAGTTTACTGTCAACACCTTGAGTCTTTGCATAAGGACTTTCTGAGCGTTTTGAGGATATTTTGCCCCTGGAAGTCCCTCAATGGGTCATGAACCCTTTTGCGAATATTGAGACAGCAGAGGTTCAGGAGGAATTGGTTGAACTTTCAACTAATGAAACGTTGAAAGCCAGCTTCCAGAATGGTGATCATCTCACAGAATTTTGCTTCAAGGTAACATCAGTCACCCCTGGACTGTGGACTATCGTAAAATAAAATTTAATTGCCTTCCCTTCCTCCTACCTCGTTGAGCGAGGATTCATTGCTGTGATGGATCTAGTTACAAAAAAGAGAAATTGACTCCAAATTGTGCAAAGAGGGGACTTGCGCCTTCATCTCACTAAAAATATTGAACTGAATGTTAAGAAACTGGCTCTGAACCATCAAGTACAACCATCCCACTGACATAGGTACTTGATTGTTTCATTAATACTACATTTTTAGTGTAAAAAAATTTCTTTTGATGTTTTTTTTAATTATGTAATTAAGAATAAAAAACTCTTTTTAAGCATAAGTTTTTTTGCTTTTTTTTTTTGCATTAGTCATTTTAATTTTAAGAAATAGACTGCAGTTACCTGCCGGGGCAAAAGTATTGAATTAAACCAAACAAATTTGGTGTGTTATTGAATTATATGTGTTATTGAAGTCTATTGAAAAAAATTACTTAAAAATTTTGCCTTTTATAATTCAGTACCCCCTCCTTCCCCATACCCTAAATTACGGGATTTTCACAAAGGGGAGGGGGCATTGAAAATTTTTTCGCTCCTTAGGGGGGAAGCAGCTTTAAAAAGGTTGAGAATCACTGGTCTAAACTAACTTTTTTAGTGATAAAAGTAGGAAGGCAAACTTTATGAATTATAATCTTCTATAGAATATTTTTACTTAAAAACAAATTTCTTATCAGAATTTGAAGATGGTTGTAGACTTCAGTTTACTGACCACCAAATATTCATAGCCATAATAAGAGATAACTAGTCAATAATAATGTATGGCACTTGCACACTTTTTTGCCATGTATGACACTTACACACTTTATGCCATACCGGCCACTCAAATAGCTGCTCATGCCCTAGGGTGAGTCGGGTGGTCTAGGTATTCAATACTCTTTCGCCATGTGACATTACTGTTCACCTCAAATTTTATCAATCTTGATGATTTTATGTGGTATCAACTTGAACTAGTAAAGGTAAAAATATTGAGTGAATTCTTTGGCCTCCAAACTCTTAATGTATTAGTTACCTACAAGAAAATTCTTCCTCATTTAAACTGTTAACAATTCATTTGAAAAAAATTCAATTTTCCTTGTGAATGTTTGTGTCACACAATTCAACTGCACTTTTTTTAAGGAAAAAAGGAATCTCAATATAAAACATAAATTGAGGCCAAGATAAGCAAAAAAGGCATTTTCTTCAAATATGAGACAAAAAGGCAAAAAAAAAAAAAAACCCTATTACAGCATTTTACCTCAACTTCCGGCTATACTAATCAATATAGAAATTCACACAACTTAAAAAGCGGTTAAATAGAAATGAAGAGAAATCAGTTGATACTTACTTAGACACAACAGATTCAACACTATTTTTTATGAACTCTCTAGAATGTGAGGTGGATTTACAACCATGCCAAATAAATATTCTGCCAGTTTCACAATTCACAAGCATGAAAGATGTCCGGCTTCTCAAACTTCCTTTGCTAAGTTTCACTTCATGCAATACGGCTTCAGTCTTTATGTCGCCACGTAACATAAACATCTTCCAAGACTCTGCAAAAGTATGCATTAAATTAAACTTTAATAGAAATGTACAGTATACTTTACCAATAACAGAATGAAAAGTGCATTAACTAGAATGAATTATCTGCCATTGCTTGGATCCCAAATGAGCACCCGCTACTTAAATAATGCATTTACAGATAACACCACTCACTTTCTAAATCGTCAAATCAGTTTCAATCCCCTCATTTTCAATTTAAATGCCCACGAAATGTAAAATCCTTAGTTTAAGCACAAAGCACACTGCTGCACAACCATGAAAAGTAAAAAATACATAAATAAATAAAAGAAATTATCTTTTCTGTAGGAAAGGATTCCTGCTTTGTAGGCATATAACCCCATCATCAGTTGGATATGTGCAGTCAATAGGTCAAAAAATCTACTGGACTTCATTTCTGATATAATCTGAATTTTTGTGCAATCACTTAAAAAAATTACCAAAATTAAAATAACGTATTAATTAAAATTTTTTTATTTTTTGGTTAGAATGTAAAGATATACACAAATTTTTTTTAAATAATTATAGAATTGTGCAAATCTTACTTTTTTTTAATGCGGTGAAATAAGTATCAGACAACCCAATAAATGCAATTTTTTATTTATTTTAAAAACAAATAAATATGAAGGAATTGTTTGTTCTATGGATTTGGTTCAAACATCATTGGAAAGAATGTTCTCCAATCTTTCCAATGATGTCAAGATCGAAACTCCGTGATAATATTTTCAGTTGTCAAGGAAACAATTTGTATGTAAATGACTCAAAATCATGCAAAAATATAAAATAACTAAAAAATTAATTCAAATTTTTAAAAAATCTTGCTGACGCGTATTTTCCTGGGTACCAAATTTCATGATCGTACAATGCTTAGATTCTTCCACTACAGACAACACAAACACACTCATAGGCAAACATCTTCCTTTATTATGCAAGATATACATCCAAAAGTCCCATCATATAAGCAGCTTTAAATTTAAGATTGAGATTCGAATTTAAACAGTGATTCCAGCATGGATAAGGAATTTGAAATCATTTATGTGGTACTAGAATGAAATACCCAGCATTGCCTGGGTCTTAAATAAGCATCAGGTAAGCAAATAATACAGATACATATATTACCACTCAATTTCCAAATCACATGTTTTGAACCAAAATCATTCCTGCTGCCCATTTTTTACTGTGTGAAACCACGTCAATTATACAACATAGATGCAATATACCCTAAATAAATGTCTTTGATATGTTTAAAATAAACTCCTTTAATGTTCTCAAAATAAACATGCTGAAAATAACGCTTCTTTTAACGCTTATTTTAATCATGCTTTTAATGTGTGTTCTTCTATTTCTACTTTGCGTGACGAAATTGATTTTATTTTCAATCTTGGCTATGAGGCTGCCTATTCCTTTGAATTTATACATAAGGTTTTTTCCCATGTTCGCCGTAAATTTTCTCAAATTGATACTAAACTTATTTCCTTAAAAGATCGTTTGAATCCTAAATCTAGTTTCCTGTACCATCCTAGGATTTTCCGTCCCTTTATTCAGTTCTGCTCTGAGTTTGGTTTCAGGCCTGCTCACTCTAATGTTTCTTCTTTATTTAACCGGATTCGGTCTGATAAGCTGGGTGATAAGGATGACTTTAAAAGCTTTGCTGGGGTGTATGTGGTTCCCCTGTTGTCCATTGATGGTAACTTTAAATTTTATATTGGCAGTACAAAACGTACTATTGGTATCCGTTTTGCAGAACATGCTAGGGATGTCAAGGGTGGTAAACTTTCTACGGCTCTTGCACAATTTGTTGTTAAAGAGGATTTTCGGCCCATTTTTGAAAGAACTTTCCTTCTTATGCATTGTAATAACCGTCGTAATATTCTCCTTTTTGAATCCCTCTTTATTTATATTTACAGCGAGTCGATTTGTAATTTTGACCCTGTTCAGATTTTAAGTTATGCTTGGCGACTCATTCTCGACTCCATGCAATTCAAGTCTCTTCATAGTTATCTTTGACGTCATCCTCTCGGAGATTGGGCCTGACTGCCCCCTATTTGTAAAATTTTTTTAATTTGAAAATTCTGTAATAAAATTGTAAATTTTTACTGTTCTTTTTGTGATTTATGCTCGATCTTTTTGAATCTGTGCAAAATGTTTTGTATTTTTGGATTCTCCTTAGATAAACGTAAGTTTATTGATAATTGTATTTATGCAAATTTGTCACCTTCTCTGGTCTATATATGAACGATCATTCCTATTTCCATGTAGCCACTGATGAAGAGCGTATTTACGCTCAAAAGCGCTCTGGCCTTAATTTTATTTATGCTGAAAATACTTTAAATCAAAAAGTAGAAAGTTCTTTTAGTTAGGAAGTTTGATTTTTGTTTTTTTACTTTTTCTATTTTTTGAAAATGTAGTTTAAAAAAGTTAGATTTTCATATTTTATCATCCAGTAGTCATCTTATAATTTTCTGCAGTTCATATCTTGTAATTTTTCCAGTTCATTTCCTGCAATTTACTGAAATTCAAGGATCAGAGCTGATCAATAAAAGGAAAAGGAATTGAATTTGAAATTAAAAGTAAAAATCAACTTTTTAATTCTATTTTTAAAAGTTTGTGTCTAAATTAAGTCAAAATTTCAGAACAAACTTGTAACGCTGAAATAATTCTATATTTTAAAATTTGAAATTTTTCTTTAAAATCTACAAATCTGAAAACTGCAAAGGAAATTGTACTTCAAAGTCTCGATTGTTAAGTTTTGAGTCATCACTCGTAAAACAAACACTTGCGAAAGAAAGTGCTCACATTCAAACAGAATTGTCTGCCCAATAATTGTATGAAAAATTTCAAACATTTGGCTGAATTTCAACTTTAAACATTAATAAAAAATTTTTACGTAAGTAAATTTTTTTATGAAAGTAATTTCAATTTTTTTTTTTAATCTCACTGAGATATGTTATCTGAGGACCTGAAATGCACCTGTGCTGAATTTGGCCACCATCCAAAACAATTTTTCACAACAGACAACACAGATACATACACAGACAGACATCTTTATTATGTAAGATAATAAACTTCATCAATTACCACACATGTTCACAGAATTGAAGCGCAGAGAACTTTCTGGCTGCCAGTGCAGTTACCAGCTATTCTGTAATGAAGAACAGAAAAAAACATGAAACTAGTTCATGGATGCTGGTAGCACAATTTCTAACTTTGGGAATTCCCTATAGGTAGTTATTCTGATAATGAGTTTGGGGTGTACTCATTATTAACAGTAATTTGATATATGAATTGCAAAAGAGCAATTATTTGTAGCAAATGCACATCTTCTCTTGGTAAAAAATGATGAGTGTAACATTTTTTATGGAATTTGGTTCCATTAGTGAAGCATTTCTAATTTCATACAAAATTTTATTTAGAAAGAGAGTAAGATCATACAAAAATGGACACATTTTTCCACAAGTTTCTCAGGACTATATATCATTTACAGATTTTTTCCAAGTTTTTTAGGCATTTATTTATAGCTCCTTTGCAAATTTTTCAAAATTTACACACTCTCTGTTTTACAAGTAGCACAGAAAATGTGGTCTTATTATTATTTTAATGATAATGTGCACAATATACAAACCTGCATCTTTATCAATAGATTCTTCTCTTCTACCTCTGTACACCACCATTCGACCTCGATATAAATTTAAGAAACACGGGGGCTCTTTCCCACAGATCACACGCACCTACAATTATGAAAATGAGTAAATTGTATTGCATAATTTCATATGCAGGTATTCAAATCAATTATGATTGAAATACTGTTTATCCTAGTAATATTTTATACCTTACTTTATTAAAGTATGAATATTTTACTTAAAATATTTTTTTTAAAGACTCATGTTCTACTCAAAGACTAAGAAAAAACTTTTTTGAAAAATGTTAACTCTGAGTGCACATGTTTAATATATGGGTATAATAGAGTTTATATTCCCAATCAATTTAACACAAGTTTAAAGCACTGACCAAACTGCAACTTAAAATTTATTTGAATCAATACATTTTAATGCAATGAACTTATGCAACTGTGAATTTAACTTTTATATATTTCTGTTTGTTTCAGTAAGTGTGAATAAATGTGTGTAAATAAACATTTCCTAGATTTTAATAGTGCATTGTCCACCACCCATAAATTAATTTTACATATCATATTTTTCTTCTTGGTGTGTAGTTTTAATTTCAACTGTGGAATGATTGCAGAGGTATCTGAACATGATTCAAAAGCAATTATAGAAAACTCCGTAGATGAGTTTCAGTTTTAGCTTGTTGTTGACTCTTCTTATTCTTGAGTTGTATCTCAATATCACTTAATGTATGACCCTTTTTTGCTTGAACTTGATTTTTAGGTTCTGATTCATGACAATTATTAAAATAATTTAATAAAGACTCACTCATTTTAAAAGAAAAATAGCTTTAAATAAAATAAAATAAATTGATATATATGTTGTGTGATTTAAAGTTCACACAAATAAAATTTAAATCACACACAAATTACACACAAAAAATACACACAAATCACACACATAAAAAAACTGAACTACATGGTTGCTATAAATTGCATCCAAATTTTCAATGAAGCATTTAATCTTACTATGCATTTAATCTTACTACTTTAACTCTGACTATGTCACTCCATCTGGGTTGTTTGATCATCAAAAAACCAATAATAATGAATCATAATAAGGATTAAAATAAGTTACTTTTTACATTAATTATTAACTTATTTCAATATTTTTATTAACTTTTAATTTACATTTTTTTTCTAAAACACCATAAAAATTTAGCGAAATTAAAAAGTTATTTTGCGCATTTTTCCTGTCATTTTCTTTTCAATTGCTGAGTTATGATGTTATCATCTTGCTTGAAAGTTAGCCACACTTAGCATCACAAATGCTGCTAGTATTACAGCCCTATGAGAACCTTGAAGGTATGCTGGACTCTTGATATTATGGAATGAGGACAGTGTTGGGTTGCTTTAAAATTTATGTAATTTGGGGGTTTGCAATTTACTTTTATTTTTTTTTTCTGGCTCAGTATTTTCAATTTGGTAATATTTAATTAATATTTGTTTTCATTTATTCATTAATTAGAATTTGTTTTAATCTTCTAAATTAATTTTCTTAATATTCTTAATTAAAAATGTTCTATTTCCTAAATTAATATTACTTTTGATTTGTAAATTCATAAAAATGATTATTTATTTGATTCCCCTTAAAATCTCCTTTAATTTGATGTTTCATTTTCCCATTTTGGTTAGAAATTGCTTTTGTTCTATAGTTTCCAGTTATTTCCATGTTCAGTGCATTTCAAAAATTTCAGTTGTGACCATTTTGGAATTCTTGGCTTATTGTGTCTTTTGACACGATTGATGCAATGCCTAACTGATTTCGCACCTTTTCAGAATTCATGAATTATTTTAATTGGCTCGAGTTTTTCCAGATCGTCTGTTAGCAGAGTTTTGAGCTTTAATTTTGGCAACTTTAATTTCTATAAGCTGATTTTAATTGCTGCTGTTTTTCTAAACTTCTCTCGATTTCTACTCGTATAAATAAGCTACCAGAATTTTTCAGTTTCAGTTTTGCTGTTGAAGTTTCTACTTGCTTGCGTAAAAAAGTACGCTAAGCTAAGAATTCCAAAATTTCCGCAACTGAAATTTTTGGAAATAATTGGAAACTATAGAACAAAAGTAATTTCTAACCAAAATGGGAAAATGAAGCATCAAATTAAAGTGGATTTTAAGGGGAATCAAATAAATAATCATTTTTATTGTTGCTCAGAGTGGAACAAGAAAACAGAGCCTTCTTCGCCTTCAAAAAGAAAACCCATAGCAGTGAAGATTCTAACTATCTGCTTACTGGTATCGAAAGACAGAGCACTTATCTCCTGCTTAAAAGGAATTATATACATCAGGCATAACACTGAGGTTCCTTTTTCAGCACATGTGGAAAGGTTCTTCAGCGGGGAAAAAACCTCATGGACTCGACAAGGATGAGTCACAGATAAACATTTTGAAACGTAATTGCTGATAAAAGTTAATAAAATTATTTGAAGTTTCTTTAATGTTGATTTGTTTTATAATATAATTGGCCAAAAACATTATTGTGCTGTAAAACTTGATATCTGAAATGAAAAAGTAACGTGTCAATTTAATTCAATTACTTTTCTGAATAATTTAATTTTCATCAGTTATTTTTTTCTGTGCTATAATTTTTAACTTAACTGGTCACTTTTCTGGAGAGTAAAGTATTAATTTAATTTAGTTAATATTGGTAGTAACGTTCACGAATCTGATAATTACCAAATCTTTAAACTCTAAGAAATTAATTCACATATTTTACATTCAGCCAGAATGTACACAATTGTAGATTAAAAAATAAAAGAATAAAATGAGTAAAATCTAAATTTAACAACTAAACTATAACTTGTTTAAGACTAAAATCTAGATATTTAAAATATATGGAAAAAATTCTAACATGAGGGCCTTTCTCTTCATCCAATTCAATTGTCATCAATGCTGAGGCTCCCTTTTCATTCACAGTTGAATTTTCTCCTTGCCAGAAAAAATAAACCCACCGCTTTCGGCCCACAAAAGAATGTCTCGATGTCTCACCCTTCAAAGTACGACCTGAAAAAGAAATGATCTAGAAAAGCTTCTCAAACTAGCAAATGATCAGATGATATAACTTCTAATAGGGTGAGCAAGCAAAATAAATAAATTAGTCCTCTTATATTTCAATGTCATCAAAAGATCTATAAAAATCATCACATATGAACAAATGATGGTAATAAAATTGCAGATCTGAATAAGATTTTCCAAGCTATACAGAATCAAAATAAAATTGCAGATATACAAAAGATTATTAAAATGCTGAATTTGAGCATAAATATGCACAGATCAATGGAAGAAGTTAAAGAGGAAAATGGATCTATAAAATAATCTTTATAGATTCCATGTATAAAAATGGGGATATTTGAAGAATATCAAACCTCAAACATAGGAATAAAATCACGGATCCAACAATGATTTCATTCTTTCCATATAAAAAGGTTAGATGAGTAAATTTCCATTACTATATTAATTTCTAAAACTTAAAATACAGTAATAAAATTGCAAATTTGCAAGAAAATTGATTTTACCAATGCAAAAACAAAAATTTTGTAAATAGAATGCAAACAAGTAAATAATGAGGAAACTATAGATCTGCGCAAGATTCTCATCTGTGATTCTTTTCTGCTTTTACTTCGCCACAGAGCACATAGCTCTTGTAAAGCTTGATGCTATAAGGGAACAAGACTGACTTTCTAACAATTTTTCACCAATTTAATTTCACTACTTTTATTATTTTAATCTCATTTGTCCTGTTTAATTGGGTTGACCCTGTGTAGAAAATTAATACTTAGATTCAAGCATGACATAAAATAATGATAATCTAAGTTAATTTTAAGCAAAATTTTTGTGTACATAGTGGATAGAGATTTAAATTAAAGACTTTTAATAATAGCCAATTTTTGGTTGTCTTTATATTTTTTAAAGTGGTGATGTTTGACATGTTTTCCATACAATTTTATTATTTTTATATATTTATAAACAGAACCATATATCTGACAAAACAAATATAAGTTGTTTATTTATATTTATTAAGCTCAAAGATAGAAGCATCCAAAGTGTTTACATTTTTTGCAACACCACTCTGATTTGATGATATTAAAAAAAACAAGAAAGATCAATCATGCTTAAAGCATTGATTATAAAACACTTTCCAACTTCAATGCAATTTTATTTAAAAAAGTCTAAAATGCAATACATTCCTCGGTAATATTTTAAAACTTATCACAATACTACATTAATTTATTATATTTGAAAACTTAAACCTTCATTGAAAAAAAATGAACTTCATTCAAATGCATTGAAATATAAATTGCCTGGTTTATATATCTCTAAAATGCGATACATTCCACGGTAATATTTTAAAAACTATCATAATACTACGATAATTTAATATATTTGAAAACTTCATTGAAAACAACTGAAATTAATTCAAATGATGTCATAGAAAAAATAACACGCCTGGATCTCTCTATAAAAACAGCATTTCATTTCATAACTTTCTCCCATTCATTTCATTCATCACTATACTATAATAATTTATTTTATTTAAAAATTAAGACCATGGAGCTACAAGTAATTAAACTCTATGCTTAAAACTTCAATCGTCCTTCTCTTTATAAAATCAATTAATATTTCATTCATATCAGCCATGCAGACTCCATGGGCTACATTATTTTGTGTTAAAGAAATACAGCAATTCTAATACAACTCATTCTACATATTTTGCTGTTTACATTTTACATAAGTGAAAAATAGGCTTCATTGTAGAAATAATCAAATTTGGATAATCATTTAAACTCAAATATATCGTATTTGCGTTGTTTCAGTATGTAGATGCACAAAATTTAAGCAAAAATAAAGTAGTTTTAGGACGGATACAACACTCAATATCAATTAAAAAGAACTTAAAAAATCACGATTTTGAAACAAGATGGATGCCATATATCATTTTGAAGTGGGTCATGTGATCTTTTCATATTATGGTCACGAGATCGTTTCATATAAGAGGTGTAATTATTATTTTAATTTTTATTTTAAAAACTACTGAATATATTTCGCTGAATTTTTTTTTATATATTTTATGGAACAATTTGAATATTACCTAATATTTTCGAAGCAATTTGTGAATTTTAAATCCGCTTAAAAAAGGTTTGAAAAATTAGGTCCCATAGGGCTCAATGTATTTCATTTTTTCAACACGGGTTCAATCCAAAACTAATTGGGTGATATTATTCATTTATATTCCCATAGGTCCTACAGACCGTCTGAACAACATACTAAAATTTCATTTTGATTAAGTCATTTTTACGGCAGTTATCGTGCTGACAGACAGACAGACAGACAGACAGAATGAACAAAGTCATAAACACTTTTCAACTTTGTTGTAAAGTGTTAAAAAAAATTACATAAACAGTTGTCTCAAATAACTTGAAAATAAAAATAACAGGCATGAAACAGTTAATTAAATGTAACAACCAGTTTTAAAGGGGAATTTTTTTTTTTTATACAGAAATTTCCCTAAGTAACTGTTCTGTCTTAATTACTTAATTATCCTAAAGGCCTACAAAATACAATGATAAATGTAATTAACTCTTTTGTTCTATTACTAATGAAATATTTTTATTTTCAAAGGAAATAAACATTTATTTTTCTATACTTTTCAAACTTTAGTTCATTTTTAACACTTTACGACATAGTTGAAAAGTGTTTATAACTTTGTTCATTCTGTCTGTCTGTCTGTCTATTAGCACGATAACTCCCGTAAAAATGACTTTATCAAAATGAAATTTTAGTATGTTGTTCAGACAGTCTGAGGGACCTATAAGAATATAAATGAATAATATCGCCCAATTAGTTTTGGGCTGAACTCAGGTTGAAAAAATGAAATACACTGAACCCAATGGGACATAATTTTATTTTTTAAGTGAATTTAAAATTCACAAATTGCTTCGAAAGTTTTAGGAAATATTCAAATTATTCCATAAAATACATAAAATTTTTTTAGCAAAATATATTGAGTAGTTTTTTAAATAAAAATTAAAATAATAATTACACCCTTTATATGAAGAAATCACGTGACCATTATATGAAGAGATCACGTGACCCACTTCAAAATAAAATATGGCATCCATCTTGTGTCAAAATCGTGATTTTTAAAGTTCTTTTTAATTCATATTTAGTGTTGTATCCGTTCTCAAACTGCTTTATTTTTGCTTAAATTCTGTGTTAAAATCTAAATATTGAAACACAATTACAATATATTTGAATTTCTAATTTAAATGTTTCATAATCAATGCTTTATGCATGATTAATCTGTCTTGTTTAATTGATAATTTGTTGTCTGCTTCATTTCTTACAACTAAGTTAGATTGTACTTACCAGTATTGCTTATCATATACTGCCACCGAACAACGTATGTGTCACTGTTGTGAAACTGCCCCCAGCTTTCTTCTGGTAGAATTTTGTAACCAAACTCTGAGATATGCCACATCTTCAAAGAAATTGTCGAAATACGGAAGTGGCGCCGTTCCTTCTCGTCGTGGTACTCCAGACCTCGACCAATATGGCTGTTCTCTAAAATAGTATCTGGTTCTTCCACCTCATTTTCCAGCAGGCTTTTATAATCACAAGGCTTCAGATCAGATATACTAGCAGGGGCTGCTCCATTCTAAAGAAGAAATAAACCATATCCATGAATATCCATATATGTGGCACATAGTTTTCTATAGACTCAAATTGTTCTTTTTTCAATCCATTAAAATGAAATATATTTATTTTATTGATACAAAATAATATATGATTTTGTAGAATCTGCTGTTTTAAATTATATTTTTAGCTTCAAATTGATGATTTGGTGCATTTTTAAATAATGCCAAAGCTAAAAATCCACTACACAGAAATATTTGGAGGTTGGTTTATTCTAGTGTGGTTGGAATGGTTTCATTCATTTTATCCTTAAAAATTGCAAAGTAAAGGAATCAGCTTCTACAGAGGTAATTAAAAAAACAATATAACTGCACAGATAAACATTCTTTTTTATACATAACTTGATAAAATTTAGTTTATTAAATACAGTAGTCCCTTAGTATATGGTACCTCATTATATCCAGGGTGAGTACACTTTACTTAAAAAAACTTTTAACCACTTTTCAAGGATTTTCAAGTACCATGCAATTACTTTTCAAGGACATCATTTCTTCCATATTATGAAGTTGTATGCATTTCTGGAAGGAAATATTGGATATAGCAAACTAACATTGATGTTTAATGTTAAAGCCATTGATGAAATTTTTGGGAAAAAACAATGTTTAGGAAAATTTCAGCGACAGCGTAACTGCTAGGGAAATTTCCAGAGAAAGCAGAACTTCTCAGAAAAAACATGTAAGTACTTTTCCAATTTTCAAGCACCCATATGTACCCTGTATATCACTCATTAGGATTTTTTGTGCATTTTTTTCTAATCTCCCAAATAAAATGTGCATTGACAATACCAAAATGCTTTAAATCAGTTGCATTTTCTATTTTCAAAAGAATACATATTGATGTACGGAAGAAGTCATATTGATGTACGGACTACCATTGCAGAATATTGATCAAGTGCATGGTTATATGTGTGCTTCCTCTACACAATGAAAGCAGAAAGGAGAGAGTAAGTTGATCCCCTTTCGATTGGTCAGCAGAAGTGAATGGGAGCAATCTTTTCAATGTTTACATTTGCTGGGTCAGATGATAAATTAGTTTTGTACATGGTTTAAGAAACTACAAGGTCAAGTAATTGGAGCCAAGCTAGCCCAGTGGTTAAAGCGGGAGGATTGTACATGGTAGACTCAGGTTCGATCTTCAACACTGCCCAGAACTATCTTTGTGTCTACGTAGAGTATGGACACATTAAATCTCTAGGTCCAATAGTCCATCCGAGAGGTGATAGGTTTGGGAAAGGATGGTAGAGTCCTGGTGGCTGTCGCTTCCATTAGGTTTCGGTCTAAATTGGATGGCACTCTCCCAGCCGTCCAAATAGTTACCTTACACATTTAGGTAGTTTGGTCAATCTGAGTAGGGGAAGATAAAGGTTGAGTAATTGAAAAGTTAAGGGAATCTTTAAACCCAAGCGAATTTACAAGTTTCTGAAAAACTTTTGAATCAACACATCTTCAAAGCATATAAAGTGTGTGTGCTGAATTAAAACTGAAAGCTATTGATCAATTTAAGAAAAACAAAACAAGTTACAGTAGCAAAAGAGGATAGGATACAGATTGTAGATGGATTAAGGATGAAACTAAACTTCAAAAATTTAAAAAGCCCTCATTATATTGCACCCACAGATTTATCATACACTTTGTCGCCCAATATGCACAATATAATGAGGGGCAACAAGAGGATGCATTGGATACAAGTATTTTAATTAGATATGGGTGAATAATACTTTTGTCAAATTCGAATATCAATCAGATCTTGAATATTTGAATATCTCAAATACCTGAATAGCTTTATCAAATTGTAAATAATTATTTACATTTGTTAAATATATTTTATTAATTATTAGTAAATTAGTTAATAAAGTAAAATTAAAAAATGAAAAGTGTAATAAAACTGTATTAATTTAAATATGAAACGTTTTATTTTAAATTTTAATTATTTTACAGTAGCTTTTTATTTTAGGTACTCTTTAACTACAAAATGATTAAATAATTATAAATACTTCTCACCCATTGCAGATTTTTATTTAAGAAAACAAGCATTCAAATATGTTTAAGATTTAGTCTGCTTCTTTTTTTGCAAATTAAAAAAGGTGTTAAAAAGTGACTCTTAAAAAACTGTTGATAGTGCCAGAATTAAATACTTCAAAGATAATTCCTTCAAAACAGGATACAGAATGTTCTTTTTCTAATAGTCAAAAATGTTTTCACTCAGTGGAAACATGCATTTTTCTAAGTACTTTCGAATTTCTTCTTATGGAGTATCCTAACTTTTTATTCCAGAATCTGCTGTTAATCATACCAAGGAATTCGAATATCTTCTAGTGATGTTATATAGAAATCTTGAATACTTTCTAGAAGTTGAGTATTAGCAGAAAGTATATGCCCATCTCTAATTTTAATAAAAAAATTGTATAAAACCCATGTTTTGGTGATTATCCCTCATTTTAACTTATTAAATATTATATCTACAGAGACTATTGAGACATCAAATATTGATATCACATCCTGAGATTAATGCTTTTTATAATTTAAAAAAAAAAAGCATACTCTTAAAGTTAAAAACGAAAAAGACTAAAACACTTTCTATCGATCCATGAGGTAACATTTTCTTATGCGGGAGATTTAAAAGACAGTAGATCAATAAAATTTGGTGAATAAATTAAAGACGGTAAAAGTTAAAACTGCTTTGTTGACGATATATTTATGGGGGGGGGGGGGGGGAAACAGTTTTAAGTTATTTAATGTTGAAGTGCCATTCAATGTAATGTTTGCATAAATTGGTTTGCTAATTATTGAAAATATTACCACAGAGTTTCAATCTGTGATAATATTTTCAATCAGAGTCACATTCGGAATGATCGAAAAATTTTCTTTCAAGAGAGGTTTGACAGGAATCTGTACTATTAATAGACAAATTTTCATGAATTTACATGCACACACACATATATATATTAAGATATATAAAAATCAATGAACAATGCAATCTTCAGAATTTAACAGGATTAACATTACATACTGTTCCAAAACATAAATTATGCTTCTGAGGTCCGTTCATGTTCATTAATTATGATTTTTATAAGGCATCAATGTATCAGAAACTTTGCACTTTATCATTATGTCACAACATGTTATTTATTTATTATTTATTTTGCTCTATATGAGCATATAAAGCATTCTTTGCCTTTCGAGAGTTCACTGTGAGTTCTGAAAGTTTACATCTTAATATTTTAAGTTATAAAAAAAGAATACGCTTGTGAAATTGTGTTTGAATCTCATCTGTGTACATTGTATTCAAGTGGCTCTATATTGTCTTGAAACACAACATACTTTACAAATTTCATTAAGAAACAAATTAAACCTGTAAAACTAAACCAAAATATGCATTTAGCCAGTAAAATATTAGAGAGAGTGTTCGGTAGAAAAAGTTGTATTTAATTGTTGGGTAGAAAAAGTGCATTTATGATACACTAAAAGCATTTCTAAATATTCCAAATTCTCAAAGTTTTTAAACCTAAACATCATCAAAATTATATATGAAAATGCACCATTTAACCAGTTTCTCCCTAAATTTACAAATATGTAACTCTATATGTAATTAAATGGAACTTTCCTAAAAATATAAAAATGCATTAAAATAAAAGAGAGAGAACACAGATTTTAGGTTTTCAAAATCTAACGTTTATTAAAATTTTAAACTTCACTTTTAAAATAATTTTCAAAATATTTTACATCTCATTAACTAACAAATCTAATAAACAACTTAAATAAATAAATAGAATGGAATGGCCGGTCGTATAGTGGTAGTAAAAACGTTAGAATATTAAATTTTAAAGTTAACAATATTAAACTTATTCAATTATTTATCTAAACTAAAATTTGGGATAAAAGAACATCAGTAAGCCAAAAGGGAATTTAGAACATAAGTTAAAAAGATAACCACAGGATTCGCAACTTAAAATATATAAGTCTAAAGGGGTCTTATTCTACTAACACAATTAAACTGAAAACAATTGGAATATAAACATATTTTAACTATTGAGAGATATAATTAGCAAAGGTTTCACCAAATGCTCCAAGGAACTGCAAGGATCAGCAGGAAGGAACTTCACAGGGAAAAGTCACCAAAGATCCCAAGGAACACCTCTTGAAACGCAGAACACAGCAAAGGAGAATTATGTCCATCTCTAGAGAGGAAAATCCTTAACCGGATCCCTTTTCCAAGGGGATATTCCCAAAACAGGATGTTTAGTAACGATGGAATTAAACAATTTCTTCCAAACAGTTGTAGCTGACTTTTGGCATCAGAACAGAATACAGACCATATGTCCGTCTTAAATTTTCGGAAATGTGCATTCCATCCATCATAGATAGAGCTACTCTGCCTGACAAGATAAACAAAATTCTTAATTGGCGGGTAAAGACTCCTCGGCCGACATCGCAAACAGCTGGGAACACGGTGGATTGCTAATTAAATGACTGAAGAGACAAGAAACCAAAACATCCTGTCTTTATAGACATAACAATTCTCAGCCATCAGACGCAACATTTTCAACAGCTCTTGAATGTTTAGATTAAAACTCGAATAATAAATAAACAGAGCACAATTACTGGGCCGGGAATAAAAAAAAAAGAACTTTCGTTCCTCAGAGCGCTCGCCGGATTCGAACTACGGCTCGCGCCGAAGCGCTGAAAACAACAACTTTAACAGATCACATCTTGGGTTCCAATCAATAAACAGAAGAGAGCAAAAAAAACGCGCGATTTTGCTTATATACTGCGAAACATCGCTGCCACAGATTGTAAACAAAATTATCGATGAACGATAAAATAATTAATGACAGACGATTTTAATATTACGGTCAACCAATTAAAAACTCGAAACTTTAAAGAAGAGAAATGGAATTTTAGAGCAGACGAAAATTAAAAAGAAATGAAGTGAAACGATTTGGAAAATACGAATTCGGCAATAATTTAAATATGGACGATTCTGAAATATTTAAAAAGCTGAAAATAGAATAAAACTGTAAAATTGCGATGAATTAACCAATTTTTAACCGAGAGCAATAAATTTGGAATCAAATTAAAGGGAATAAAAAGGGCAATAAATGGAATCACAAATTAGCCAATTTAAATAAATTTAAATTGCTAAAACCTAAAAAGAACGAACTTTTGCCGTTTTTAAAACAAAACCTATGGAATACAATATATTTGAACAGAAGAATATCAAAACCTAAACAATTGGAAGATGAATAACTAAAAGAGAATGACTATGTAAATAAGACCCCTGAACACATTTAAACAAAAACAAAACCCCTAAAATTGTTAAATATCTAAAAGTTATAACCCAACAACTCCTTCGAACGTCCCAAAAAAATTTTTCATTTGAAAAATGAAAAATTTTAGCTAACACATTACAAAATTCCGCGAAACGAAGGAGAGAAAAAAAAAATCAAAATCTCAACTACAGCTGTAACATGAGCCATAAAAAATCACATAAAAAATCAAATTCCTTTTAAATAAATCAAAAATCAAATAATCACTTCACTAAACACTTTCATAATAACAATTATCATATCATAAATTTCTTAACTCTAAAATAAACATGTAGATTCAACATTAAACTCTCTAACTTCATTATAACTTTACATTATGAAAATTCATCAAATCATTTTAAAATGCTCCAACAAATACGCCATCAAAGAGAAGAAACAGAAAAATAATAAACAGATCTCCATATCATTAGCTGTCATGAATAAACATAAATTTTAACGAAAACTTTGGACCAGCCAAAGAATTCCAATAATCTAAACAATAAATTTTGAAAAGGTACCTTCAACATAACAACCAATAAATACAACTCAACAAATTCATCATGAATCTCCTCCTCTACAAAGAAAACAATTATTCGAAGCATAATTTTCAATTTAAATAATAATATCAAAGTTGGCTCAAGTTACAAACAAAAAAATTTGTGGAATATTTACCCCCAAAATAACAAACTCAATTCCCTAACAATTTGGAACTGAACTCAAATTTAACCGACTTGTTTACAAATTATACTATAAACTGATTACTTGGCAAATTAGGTCGTTTAAACGACAAATATACACAAAAATGACCTTATGCATCATTTTACACCAACAATAAACGCGATTCTACTAATTATTGTGCAACATCTTGCACTCTCAACAACAATAAACTCAAATATCATCTCTGTAATCTCTCTGGAAATCTCAAAAATTCTCATAAAAATCAAAAAAAATTAAGACAAGGGGCCGAGGGTTGTGAGTCCTCTCAAAGGTTGTGAATCTTTTTTGAACCCCAAAAAAAATAGCACAAAAATATCCATCAAGTATAAGTAGTACATTTAAATTCACTAACTGCCAAGTGTATCACATTACTTTAAACAAAATACCAAAGAAAAATCAAATTACAAATCCCCATTTAAATTTTTAAAACCAAAAGAACTCAAATTGCATTGCACAATTTTAAATATTCCACTTAAAAAAAATTTTATTTCTCCTATAATAAAATGAATTTTTCCACTTTAATGACCAAAAAAAATTTTAAAGACAGTGTTAAAAACATCAGATTCAAAATTAAGAACAAACACACTGATTTTATCACCACTCTATTTGAGTGTGAAAACCAAACAAATGATCAATATGAAGAACAAGATAACTCAAGATGACATTTATGTCACACTCATATTGGAGTGTAAAAAACACCTGCATTACCCAATTTTTCAATTAATCACCAGTATTTCATCAACTACATTCACATATCAGTGAGCATTTAAATCTCAATTCCAAATCAGAACATAAAAAATTCTAAGTCGAAAAACTACTGCTTTAATTCTATATAATTTAACTTAATAAAAAAAAATATTCTCATATTAAATTTACTCAATTAATTTTTCTCTATTTTATCAAAACAATTTTAAGTGTTGCTGGGAGCGTGGGTTACAAAAACAACAAAATAAAAAAAATTGTTAATGAGATGGGATTAGAACAAAAAATGTAAATACTATAAAGTGCGTTCTCCACATGCCTATAATCTCTTAAATTTATGAATTAAATGCAATTTCACACTACTTCAAATAATAAAATTCAAATCAAATTAACTTACATTAAGGAATGCTCAAATAAAAATTCTAAATGAAAAAGTCAAATTCAAAAGTTTCCTCAAAAAAATTCTAAACGAAAATATTTAAATTAATCCTAAAATTTCAATTTTAATCAAAATATTAAAGTAAATTACTCTAATTTAGTTTAAGAACATTCTAAAATATCCAGCCTTAGTTTAAAATCTTATCAAAATCTCAATTACTTTTAGAATAAACAAGTATGGAATCAGTTTACGGAAATTTCATTTTTAAGAACACAAATTATTAAGAACATATATTACAGTTAGCATGAATAAGCCCCTAGACTGGTCAAACGGCGCCAATTGTTCGGTAGAAAAAGTTGTATTTAATGACACACTAAAAGCATTTCTAAATATTCCAAATTCTCAAAGTTTTTAAACCTAAACATCATCAAAATTACATATGAAAATGCACCATTTGACCAGTTTCTCCCTAAATTTACAAATATGTAACTAAATATGTAATTTTATGGAACTTTCCTAAAAATATAAAACATTTAAATATAAAGAAAGAACACAGATTTTAGGTTTTCAAAATCTAACGTTTATTAAAATTTAAACTTCACTTTTAAAATAATTTTCAAAACATTTTACATCTCATTAACTAACAAATCCAATAAACAACTTAAATAAATAAATAGAATGGAATGGCCGGTCGTATAGTGGTAGAAAAAACGTTAGAATATTAAATTTTAAAGTTAACAATATTAAACTTATACAACTATTTATCAAAACTAAAATTTGGAATAAAAAGAACATAAGTTAGACAAAAGGGAAATTTAGAACAAAAGTTAAACTTAACCTCAGGTTTCGCAACTTAAAATATATAAGTCTAAAGGGGTCTTATTTCTGTGCTAACTCAAAACAATTGGAATAAAGACATATTTTAACTATTGAGAAATATTAGAATTTGGAGGAAAAGGAATAATATCACCAAGGCTCCAAGAAAAACGGCGGAAATCGGCGGGAGGCAGAATCACCAAACGTGCAGCAGATCCAGAGAACACCAGAAGAGGAAAATCCATGGCACAGGGTCACAATATGTCCAGCAGAAAATCCGGAAAAGGCCGTTCCACGGGATTCAACTCCAAAGAGATTCTCCACACCAGCTGGACGTCGAGTAATAAAAAAATCATTTCTCTCAACAGCCGCACCGGACTACTGACATCAAAATGGAGAACTTAACATGTGTCCGTCAATTGGGCTCGGAAATGCGAACTCCATTCATCATAAAATAGAACTGGCAGCTTGTCAAGATAAACATATTTCTAATTGGCCGGTAAGACTTCCTCGGCCGACATCACATAAATCGTGAAACATCTTGGATCATTATTTAAATGATATGAAACTAATTAGCATGACTCTTCATTCCGTCGCAGCTTCCAGACATAAACAACATCAGAGAGCACAGCGGCAAAGGACTGCTGATTGATTATAAACTAAACAAATCAATCCACATCTTGAAAAACAAAACACACATCACAGCCGGGAATAATGAGACATTTCAAGCCGAATTCGAACTACGGCTCGCGCCGAAGCGCTGAAAACAACAACTTTAACAGATTACATCTCTGGTTCTAATCAATTGCAAAAAAAGCAAAGAGCAAAGAGAGAAAAGAGATCGAAAAAGTGCGCGATTTGCTTATATACTGCCAAACATCGCTGCCACAGATTGTAAACAAAATTATCGATGAACGATAAAATAATTAATGACAGACGATTTTAATATTACGGTCAACCAATTAAAAACTCGAAACTTTAAAGAAGAGAAATGGAATTTTAGAGCAGACGAAAATTAAAAAGAAATGAAGTGAAACGATTTGGAAAATACGAATTCGGCAATAATTTAAATATGGACGATTCTGAAATATTTAAAAAGCTGAAAATAGAATAAAACTGTAAAATTGCGATGAATTAACCAATTTTTAACCGAGAGCAATAAATTTGGAATCAAATTAAAGGGAATAAAAAGGGCAATAAATGGAATCACAAATTAGCCAATTTAAATAAATTTAAATTGCTAAAACCTAAAAAGAACGAACTTTTGCCGTTTTTAAAACAAAACCTATGGAATACAATATATTTGAACAGAAGAATATCAAAACCTAAACAATTGGAAGATGAATAACTAAAAGAGAATGACTATGTAAATAAGACCCCTGAACACATTTAAACAAAAACAAAACCCCTAAAATTGTTAAATATCTAAAAGTTATAACCCAACATTATATTATATCTATATTGTCTTGAAACACAACATACTTTACAAATTTCATTAAGAAACAAATTAAACCTGTAAAACTAAACCAAAATATGCATTTAGCCAGTAAAATATTAGAGAGAGTATATTTTATTACTTGGTTTAAAATCTTACTAAATATGTTTATTTCTTAAGCAATTACTTCAATAAAATTAAATATTTTAATAATTTTATGCACAAACATATACAATATGGCCAACAATATCAGGAAAAAATATCATTAAACAAAATTTATTGAAACTCAATACCTTGGAACTATTTTCAAAGTTCTTTTGTGTTATCAAAGGATGAATATTTGGCCAATCAAAAAACTTTTCTTTTAACAAAACAGGCTCACGGTGTTGACTTGTTTTAATGAAAGTTGCCCATGTAGGCCTTTTGTCATCTTGATTCTTGATTGGACCATCTATGAAAAAATTAGGGTTAAATAGTTTAACTCATATTCGTTAACATTCTGATTTTTTTTAAATGAAAAAATACATTTATACACAGTATCTTCACTAATTTTAGAGGGTTAACAAAATAGATTAAAACAAGAAAGATCAATCATGCATAAAGCATTGATTATGAAACACTTTCCAACTTCAATGCAATTTTATATAAACATCTCTAAAATGCAATACATTCCTCGGTAATATTTTTAAAATTATCACAATACTGCATTAATTTATTATATTTGAAAACTTCATCGAAAACAAATGAACTTTATTCAAATGATGTCATCGAAATTTAAATCATCTGGCTCTCCCTATAAAAGCAGCAGTTCATTCATAAACTGTTTTCCATTCCTTTCATTCATCACAATATTATAATAATTTATTTTATTTAAAAACTTAAAACCATGGAGGCACAAGTAATTTAATTCTATGAAAATTTTATCGAAAAAAATAATCGTTTGCTTCTCTGAGTAAATTTAATGAATGTTTCATTCATATCAGATATATTGCAGACTCCATGAGTTAATAAATTTTGCTTTAAAGAAATGCAGCAATTCTTATACAACTCATTCTTCATCTTTTGGTATTTACATTCTCCATAAGTGAAAATTAGGCTTCGTTGTAGAAATAATCAAAGTTGGATGATCATTTAAATTCAACTATATTGTAATTACGTTGTTTGAATGTGTAGATGCACAGAATTTAAGCAAAAATAAAGCGGTTTTAGGACGGGTACAACACTAAATATGAATTAAAAAGAACTTTAAAAATCACGATTTTGGCACAAGATGGATGCCATATTTTGGTGTTATATTTATCACCAAGTGGATCCCGTGATCTCTTCATATAATGGTCACTTGATCTCTCCATATAAAGGGTGAAATTACTATTTTAATTTTTATTTAAAAAACTACTGGTTATATTTTGCTGAATTTTTTTTATATATGTTATTGGAGAATTTGAATATTTTATAAAAATTTCAAAGCAATTTGTGAATTTTAAATCCACTTAAAAACTGTTTGAAGAATTAGGTCCCACAGGGTTCAATGTATTTAATTTTTTCAACCCGGGTTCAATCCAACACTAATTGGATGATTTTATTCATTTATATTCCCATATGTACCACAGACCGTCTGAACAACATACTAAAATGCCATTTTGATAAAGTCATTTTTACGGCAGTTATCGTGCTAACAGACAGACAGACAGACAGAATGAACAAAGTCATAAATACTTTTCAAATATGTTGTAAAGTGTAAATAATACAAGAAAGATCAATCATGCATAAGCATTGATTATGAAACACTTTTGAACTGAAATGCAATTTTTTTTAAAAATTTCTAAAATGTGACACATTCAGTGGTGATATCTTTTACATTATCACAGAGTAATTTATTATACTTAAATATTTAAAACTGTATCGAAACATAAATCATCTGATTCTCTATGCAAAATCAATAAATATTTCATTCATATAACTTGTATTCCAGACTTCAGAGCTAAATAATTTTGAGTGAAAAAAAATTCAGCAATTCTTATGCAACCCACCTTACAATCGCTTGAGATACTTGCATTCTGCATATGTTAAAATTAGGCTTCATTGAGGAAATAATAAAAGTTTAGGGATCATTAAAATCACAACTATTGTAATTGCATAGGCACGGAATTTAGATACACAGATAATATACGTGTGTGAGTGTATGTATATATTCAAAGTATTGCAATCGTGCCGAAGATCGAAACTCGAACTTTCGAAAGATCTACACATTTTAGGACTTCTAGAGCACGAAAAAACTATTTTTAGGAAGACTTCTGTGTGTGTAAGGGTGTATCTGTGTATGTTTCTGTGTGTCTGTGAGGATATTACATCCACTCTAATTGAAAAACTAATGGACCGAATTTCATAAAATTTGGTAGGTATGTTTTTTGTGGGAAATCCTGCTGTTCATTAGATTATAGTACGATTCGTAATAAAAGAATCTGCCTTCTTTGCGAAATGGCCGACAGAAATTGCCTTTATCAACTCTAGCTAAAAACTAATGGAACAAATTTAACAAAATTTGGTGTATAATATTTCAATAACCTACAAGTGATTTATATACCAAATTTAACAAAATTTGGTATATAAATCACTTGTAGGTTATTCTAGTAGGATTCGGGAAAAAGGAAAGGGCTATTTTTGCGAAATGGCCCGCAAAAATCGTTAAATATAAAAATAAAGGACTACGTGTGCTCAATTATATCAATTAAATTTCTATTTTATACGTGATTTTTGACAACAAAAAGAATAAGACTAACCCCATTACTCTAAGACTAGTCGTTCTTGAGATATTCTAGTTTTTTCACGTTTTCGCTACGCCACCTTTGACAATAAGTCCAGCTATCAAATGAGAACCAAATTTAAGTTTAACGTGCAAATTCAATGTCATTTAAAATACTTATGGCTGTTATTTTGTGCAGTGTTAAACTCAAATTATTATTGAAGAAATATAGAAAACGTGAATATGAGTCTGCAGGGAAAGACATGTGCTGCAGGCCATTTCAAAAAAGATGTTTGATCTATATTTAAAGATCCACCAAATTTTTGTAGAATAAAATGTTCAACAAATTTAAGCTGTGTACCAAATTTTAACTCTCTAGGACGTAGGAAAGTGCATTAAAAATGCCATCAAATAAGTATATCATATAGAGTTATATAAATTAAAAAAAAAATTTGAAAAATTATTATCTACCAAATTTATTTTAAAATGTGAAGCCTTTCTCATATACAAAATGATTAAACTCTTGGAAAGATATTTATTATATAATATATCTCTCTTTTCTTTCTGGAGGATATCCCAAAAGTCAGAATTTAATTGAATTTGTTTTTTTCCCTATATTAAACAATTTTTAATTAAAAAACTACTTAACATATTTTACTGAATTTTTTTATATATATTTTATGGGATAATGTGAATATTTCCTAAAAATTTCGAAGCAATTTGTGAATTTTAAATGTGCTTAAAAAATATTTGAAAAATTAGGTGCCATAGGGTTTAATGTATTTCATTTTTTCAACTCGGGTTCAATAAAAAACTAATTGGGTGATATTATTTTTTTATATTACCATAGGTCCCACAGACCGTCTGAAAAACATACTAAAATTTCATTTTGATAAAGTCATTTTTACGGCAGTTATCGTGCTAACGGACAGTCAGACAGACAGAATGAACAAAGTCATAAACACTTTTCAACTATGTTGTAAAGTGTTAACAAAAATACAGACTGGATGGGTTTTACTGGATTCTTTCAAACTTCCATTCTCCCAACCAAAAATATCCGCCTTTTAGTAACTAAAACTACTGGGCTATATATTAAGAATAGCTTTCATAATTTCTCTATAGCAATTAACCCAATCTGTGAATAGATTTAATAAACTTTAAATTCAAAGACAACCAAAAATAGGTTTAAAAATCCTTTAATAAAATCTCCTTTCCTCGACGTATAAAAATTACACAGCCAAAGCACTTTCAGGCATCACAAAACCCTTGTTGGGTTGTTTTTGCTAGTTAATAATTTTAGTTTGTTTATTAAAAGGGTTCAGGAGCCTTTACATATTATTATTCTCTTTTCTTAATTTAGTCATCAATTTTCCATTTGTTTTAGGTTTTTGATATTCTTCTGTTCTAAATGCATTCCATTCCATAAGTTTTGTATTTGTTCCAAATGGCGAAAGTTTGTTCTTTTTAGGTTTTAGCAATTTAAATTTATTTAAATTGCCTAATTTGTGGTTCCTTTAATTGCCCTTGTTATTCCCTTTTATTTGATTCTAAATTTCTTATTTTCGGTTAAGAATTTGTTGATTTATCGTGATTTTTCATTTTTATTCTATTTTCTGCTTTTTAAATTTTTCAGAACTGTCTATTTTAAATTATTGACGAATTCGTATATTTCAAATTGTTTCATTTCATTTCTTTTTAATTTTCTTCTGCTTTAAAATTCCTGTTCTCTTCTTTAAAATGTTGAGTTTTTGATTGGTTGGGCATAATATTAAAATCGTTTGTCATTAATTCTTTCATCGTTCATCAATAGTTTTGTTTACGATGTGTGGCAGCGATTTTTGACAGTATATAATTGCTATTCGATTCGCACATTTTTTCATTGATTAGAGCTAGAGATGTAGTTTTATTAAGTTGTTATTGTTAATGCTTCGGTACCATGGGAACATTTTTTTTTTTTTTTTTCTTTTCCACTCTCTGCTAAGTCTGTGAAAAACCCAGGCCGTCCGACTCATCCAGAGAACTTTCTGCTAAGTCTGTGATGTGTCTTCTCTGATATGAAGCGGCTGTGTTTACTTTATAGCCAACTATAGCTGACGTTCTTTTGCTGTTTTTTTAGTCAAATCCTCCTTCTGTGCTCTCTCTGAAAATGGTTTTGTCTGGATGGTGTGGGAGCGGGATGTTTGTTGTGTCTAGACGGACGGAATAATTGAAGATTTTGTTAGCTGGTTTCTGGTCCTCTAAATAATGTTTTTGCGATGTCTGCGGAGATGATTTAACCCCTCAACTAAGTGTTTATTTCTCCATAGCTGGTTGTTCTTAATATGAAGAAGAGAAATCAACATTTCTGTTTGAGAATTGAATCTGGCAGGAGATTGTTTTCCTGATTTCTGATGGACATAACCCTCCTATGCCGTGTTTGCTTTTCAAGAGGTGTTCTCTAAGAACTTTGGTGACATTTTGCTGTGAAGTCCTCTCCTGCAGATCTCTGAAGTTTATATTGGAGCTTTTGGTAAAATCCTTTTTAATTATTTTCCTCAATAGTTAAATATCGCATTTATTCTAATTTGGGAGAAATAAGACCCCTTGACTTATAAATTGTAAGTCTCCAGAACCTGGATTTTTTCTTTGGGTTTTTGACTTTTAGTTGGGATGTTAATTATGTTCTATATTTCCTTTTTGGCTAACTGATGTTCCTTTTTATTCTAAATTCTAGTTTAACAAATAATTCTGTAATTTTAATATTTTGGTATCTTAATTGATTATTTAACATAGTTTTCTTTAATTTTTAGTATTCTAACATTTTGTATACCACTATACAATCGGCCAATTTATTTATTTATGAAGTTTATTTGTTTGGTTAATGAGATGTAAAATTTAATGGTTCTTCTTAAAGTGAAGTTAAATTTTAATAAATGTTAGATTTTGAAAACTTAAACTCTGTGTTCTGTCTCTCTCTCTTTTTTTTAAAGTGTTCGTATTTTAGGTAGTTACAAATCTGTAATTTAGGGGTAACTGACCAACTAGCGTTTTTTCAGTTTATTTCAGCTGATTTTTAAGTACTCAGGAGATTTTTAGGTTTTAAGAACTTTTCTGAGATATTTTAGGAACTTGGAATGTTTAGAATGTTTTTAGAATATCATATCATGATTCACCTTCCCAACACCCTTCATCAGTGGTGAAAAAACTTCACCACTGATGAAGGGCATAGAGATGCTCGAAAGTACTTTGGTTGTTTAATTTTTGTACATCGAGGAAAAGAGATTTTATTAAAGAACTTTTAAAACTATCTTTGATTGTCTTTGAATTTAAAGTTTAATTAAAATTGACGTGTATCCATACTATTTATAGATTTAATAATTTGACATATTTATATGACAGTGTTCTTTTATATAGGTTTGTTTTTAAATGAGACCACTAATAATACTGGGTTTTGTTTAATTCAGCCAAGTGTCTGATATGTGTCTGAAGTTAGAAAGCATGAAGGAACCAAATCATACTCAGATAAAAAGCCAGTAAATGTATATATGTAGAGGCAGGTAATATAAACACAATAAAATCCATCTAGACTGAGTATCTTTTTAATTCTAGACAAACAACCAGGCTTTGGCTATCTTGATACTATCTGAAAAACGGTATAAAATTGGTAACTAATGTCAGGGGAAATAAGAGGGACAAAGTGCACAGCCTGACCTGGCTCAAAAATGTTAATTTTAAATTTATTGGTCCTCCTTATAATACAATTGTCAATTTCATTAATAAATTATTGATTAAATATGTATTATACTAGTTTTCAACTACAAATAATTAGACCATGAGAATGAACTACAGAAAATAATAATCTCACCAAAAGATGCATTCATTGGGTTAATATCACACTCAGAATAATTATAGCTTTGATCCCACAGTTCTTTTGCTAAGGATGCTGCCGATTTTCGAAGCTCAGTAGCAACAAGTTTCCCAGCCCACACATACATCTCTGGACCAAAATCAAACACATATATCTGAAATTCGAGAAATGTTACATTTATAATTTAATATCTGAAATCAGAATAGAAAAAATATGGGGCCTATTTAGGACCCTTCAAATTTATTAACATCCTAAAAAATTGGAATATTCATAAAATCAAAATTTTAAAAATAGAAGTTAATATCTGATAAGTTAAAAAATGCCAAAATAAAAGCTAAAATTAATATGTTTATAAGATGTAATCTGCTTTGCCTTTTGACTATTTTTTAACAATTAACAATTTTTCACAGAAAAAAAAAAAAATCTGTATAGACCCTTGAACACACAGCATAACATATATAAGAATTATGCATCTAGTGTAGCAATCAAAGTTGAAGTACCTAAGTTTAATGCTTATTAGCACTCCTCAGCACCAAATAGCTAATAAATGCACTGGCAAGAAAACTTGCTATATGCTTGCAAGAATATGAAGTTTGCAAACCTCAATGGTGACCTATGACTTCAGTGATACCACACAATTGGTTTCAAATTTCTAGAAGAGGAAACTCAGATTGCACAAGGCTTATCATGGCCAAGTTCATAGTCACAGAACTTAGTGACAGGGGGGGGGGGGGGGGGCTGTCCAGAGCTTGAAAATAAACTCCCTGTGCTGTGATCAGAGTTGGTAGATCCAGCATTCATGGATCATCAGTTATTAGCACAGTTCTTTAGTGCAGAATAAATACTGCAATAGCAGTAAATAAAACTGCTATGTGCCACAATTACAGAACATCATAGCAAACATTGGGGACACCCTTATCCACATGTTCTGTGATTATAAATTATATAAGTTTCATATGTTTATAATACTAACATGTCATGTAATTTTTTTCCATTAAAAATTATATTGGAGCGAATTCTGTGTAGATTATATCTTAAATACTTTTCATCTAAATAACCAAATTAATACAAAATAAATTTAATATAAACACATATTTTACATCAAAAGAACACAAAGAGGAAAAAGAGTAGAAACAAAGGGAAATGGTTAAACAAGGCAAAGACCAGATGTGGTTAAGAACTGCATAACACTCAGATATTTTGCAACATATTTTAAAAACATATTGGGTCCATGCAGGGTTCCAATCAGAATATGAGATTATAAGAATCTCACATTTTTCTAGATAATCTTGCATAAAAAAATTGTTACATGAAGTTTTCTCACACTAGAAAACAAGACAAATCTCATTTTTAGCACCCACTTCCTTCTCCTTTTTCCTTTGCGTTCAGTGATTAACAAGGCAAATTTGTTCCACTAAAATCTTGTTACCAAACATCAAAAATATTTTTTTTAATTTTCTTTTTTTAATAACATTTTTTAGCTCATAAATGAAATTTATTTAAGCTATCCATTGCTAATCCATTACATTTGTAAATGCCGAACTATCCATTACATTTATAAATTGACAAGAAGAAACGATCAATTCATACATCTGTGGGAGGCTCCACCAAAATCTAGTTACCAAACATAAAAAGTGGCATTGTTTAAATTGATCTACGAAGCTTTCTTGAGCTATGATTTGCTAAAATGCCATGAAAACCGATTAGTTCATAAAAAATGTGATTTAAGGCAAACACTAAACTCTAGCTAAAGCAGACTTACAGTGTTCACTGGATACAAATTCGTTTACTAATTTTGTTATATTTCTGTGTTGTGTACATAATTGCATCTTTTTACATTATACAATTATTTGTAAATTAAAATTGTTTCATTGAAGCAGACAATTTTGAATTCTCACTTAAATTTTTTGCTAGGATGAGAAAACCTCACTCAATTTTTTGAATTAGTGAGAATCCTGCCCTATACAACTATGATAAATAGATTTAGATTTATAAAATAAATTTCTGCTGATCACAAAAACATTACCATATCAGGTTTGAGCATTTCTATTTTTGGCACTGTGCTGCACAATTCGTCACAAGGAATAAGTTCATTATCTCCCAATTTATACACAGCATTTGTGTTGACGATGGCTATTTCATACAACTGAAAATAAAAAAAAAAATAAAAGTAAAAAGGCATGTAGAACATAGCAGGGCCATTCTCTGAAAAAGTGGGATTTTCATTACAAATTTTTTTTTTAAAAAAATTTCCTTAAACTTGCTAAAATTTATTTTCTAAAAAGATCTCACATCAAGTAATAACACTATTATAGTGGCTCAGATCAAGCAAATGAAATTATGAAGTTTTTTAAACTTTAAAAATATCCATGTCCATGGACGTGACAAGGTAGTCCACAGATGTGACAATTTGTTCCACAAACAGGATGATACACCTTACAAACACGACAGAAGTAGTAAAATAGATTATAAACTGAATAAAATTTATATACTTAATATATGCCTACACTTTTTTTTATTTTGCATAATCACACACATTTATTATGGAATATCACACAAATGATGCCAATACAATTGAAAACTAAAAATGTAATACATAAAATTCTTCATACACAAAACGTAGGAAAATGGAAACAAAAAATGAAAAGTAAGTTAAAATTCTATGGGGTGAACAGCAAAATAATAATTTCAGCACATATTTTTGAATTTTTTAAGATTTTCTGTAAAAATGTATTGATTACGTTTATTTATTTCGGGCTGCAGCAAAACTTTAACTACAGAACTTTTGTCAACAGTTTCCACATTCACTTTATCTGGAAAAATAAATTTGCAAACTCCGGTTGATTTTCTCATAAAATTCACATCTAGCTCCTCCTCAGACTCTCTTTCTACCATACCAACATAATGTTCCACAAGGTTCCTTTCAGATTTAAACTGAACAACTACATAGCTGTTAGGTGAGATAATATATTCTTGTTTAACTTCCTCATCAGAGTAGACCTCGTGAACTTTTAATGGATGTAAACTTGCAATGTATGTTGGATCATCAATCTTGATCTTCCCAATCCCATAGTGACCACAATTTTGTCCAGCTGTGCACTGCATGCAAGACAAACCTCTTGCCTGAATCATAGTCCTGTTTTCCTTGCTCCAGGTAATTTCATGTACTTTCAAAGTTCCTTGGAAAGTCTGTAGGTTGTTAGGTAGCTTTATATCTAAATTCTCAATATCTTCTGACTTTATTTTGTAAATGTCAATGTTGATGTTGTGTTCATTTAATATAGCTACAAGAGCATCTATGTTTGGAATGTCTTTCCCTTGACTAACAATAGTATCAGCTAATCTTTTAATACACCCACGTATTCCATCTGGTGCCCCTTTTCCATGACCTTTTTCAGAAAAGTGCCAATGAAGGCTGTCCACCTCCAATTCCTTTGCTATAAAAGTTGCAGCCAAGTAAAACATTTTTTTATTTCTATACTGTGTACTTGGTCCATCACTCAGAAAGTGGACTCTCTTTAAATTAGAAATTTTCTTGATTTCCACAAATATAGGTTGGAGATGGGCACATATAGCCACGGGATCATGCCTTTTGCTATCCGACATAGTACATATGGACTTATGTTGAACAGATTCTTCAGTGTCAGTTTTGTAATAGATGACAACGGTATGCAGTGTAACCTGATTACGAGAGCCTCCAAAATGAAAAGATTGGATCTCTTCACCGTATTTACAGTTGTAATTTTCAGAAAAATCTACATGTATGAAAACTTCGTCTTTTGTCAAGGTTTTCTTTATTTTGCTTGTGACATGATACTGGTGTTTAATGTTGGCCACATGTCGTCTATACACTCCAAGTAGCATGGTAAACTTTAAAACTAACTCATGTTTGTTACAAGTAATTTCCTCCCGGCCACACACTTTGCTACCATAAACCCTTGGGTTGGTCGTGTGGTCTGGGCCTTCAACAAGTAATTTCCTCTTTGTATGTCTTTTGTATGGTTTTAACTTCATCTTTAGTTTCAATCATTTCCTTTTTTTTCACCCATTGTTTATACTTGACTTCATCATTCTCGAATTCGTTAGTCTCAATTTTTATGTTATCATTATTACAACATTCCAAACATTGTTTTTGTAGACATTTGACTTGAAGTTTTTTTTCACATGTTATGCTTTGAAGTAACTCATTAGGTGATTTTTCTTTAATCATTCCTAGCAACTTCCTTTTTCTCACAACCATCCCAAAGTTATCACACAAATTACAGTTACAGGTGTTTCGTTTTTGACAATCTGGAGAAATAATCCAAAATGGACGTTCTCGACAAAATTGTGGGTAGCTAAGATCTTTGTGTTCTAGATATGTGTTTGTAAATTTTTGGTGCAAGTTTTTCATTGAGTCAGATAATAGCCTTTTTTGCATTTTCTGCTTTCTCTTCGTTATTGTGTCCTTTTTTCCAGGACAAAGACAGCTATTGTCATCTTGTTCAAGGAACCCAATTATGGCATGCTTAAGTTTCTCTTTCTGAAGCTTTCTTGTTTTCAAGAAGCCAACTTTTGGTTTCAAAAAATGTTTAGAAGTCATGAAGGAAATCTTTTTGTAAAATCTGTACTTCTTTAGGATTTTCCCTGTTATCATATTTACAAAGTTCCTTTTTTTTAGAACTGCTTGTTTCTTGAAGTTTTCACTAATTTGCTTTTTTAACACTGCTCCAAACTCAAGGTTTTGACGAATTACATTGGGAACCTTTTGGCCACTGAGCATTTTCTGAACTTCTTTCTTTGGTGTGTCATCTGTTTTTGATATTAGCCTGTAATACCTTTTTTTATACTTGTTCACTTTCTTCTCCAGTGATTTCTTCTCTTGTTTAAGTTTATCTAATTCTTTCTTCAATGATTCTCTGTTTTGCCTCCTCTTTTTACAGCCACTTTGAACTCTGGTACTTGATGGTCTGTTTTCAGGGTCATGACATATAGAACCACAATATTCAGGGATTTGAGGATCATGATATTCTGGGCTTTCAGGTGGTGTTCCAATAATTAATAATGCATGTTCTGTTTCTTTTTTCTTCTCTCTGTGTCTTTTAGCCCGTTCACGCCAGTCTTTCCTTGTTTGTCTCTTTTCACGCTCATTCATTTCACTAACTTTTTTCCTTGATGCTTTCTTTCTTTCTCTATCTTTCTTTTTGATTTCTTCATACTTCTCAGGATCAGATTTTAATTTCTCTCTTGTGCGCCTCATACTTAGCTTTTTCATCTCTCTCCTCCTCTTCATTTCCTTCTCAGATTTTTTGGGAATTTTCTTTTTCTTTTTATTTACAGTTTGGGTTTTCACCATTTTTTAGTCTGAAAATAAAAGAAAAATATCATACTTTTAAATTTAATATAAAAGTAGTTTTGTATTTTGATTAATATATTGAAAAATGGCTAGATTTGAAAGTTATAATTTCAGTCACATCCTTTAACAGATACTGTCAATAACTACTATTTGGGATAATTTGAGAACAAACTTTCAAACTCACACTCAACACATTCAAAAATAGTTTTTATAAAAATGCTGCCGAAATTATTGTTCACAAAAATGGCTTAAAAATTTTAATTTTCCATGCAGTGGCATATGATGGTTGGGATATATCTTTTGAAAGATGAACATAAACAGATTATAACAATAAATTAAAAGTGAAACATGAATATAAATGTTATATTTTTATTTCAAGATATCATGTCTGAATTATATTTTTAAAATGTTTAAATTTCAGCCAAAATAATATTAAAGTTTCATCTGTTCTGTGTTATCACATCTGTGGATACTGTGTCACATCTGTGGACAAGCCATGTCCACGGATGTGATGTCCACGGATGTGACAAAACTACCATTTTTTTTACATTTAAGAACATGCTTTTGAGGATATGACAATGCAAGTTATAAAACAAAGCATTTACATCTAATACTATAAATTCATTGAAATATTTTATAATCTTACCTGATAATTTAAAATCTGTTTACACCACAGATGTGATGAGTTGATCTTTACGTTTAGAGAAAGAAGTCCTAAACCTTCACAGAAGACTACAAAAATCACCAAACACGCTTCTGTTTTAGTTTCTCTAAATACCAGTAGCTGCTTGAGATCTGATTTTAATATCAAATTAGCATGCTGCTGCCATCTGGAAGAATTTATTAGCAATTTGCTTTCTGTCCACAGACGTGACCTGTTGCTCTGGTTACAGTCATTAAACTTGTAATTAAATTAATATAAAACTTAAATTTAACTTCACACTTTTGGGAACAGTTATTTAAATGTTTTCTTAATCTAAAATATAGTCTAAAGGCTTTAGATTTTGCTTGATTTATGAAATATAAACTGGGAAACACAAAAAACAGGGTATAGTGACAGTCTGTGGACAAAATTTGAACAATAAATAAAATATTTTTGTCATCATTTGCAATGGTTATGTATTCATCCAGTTATATTAAGGTTATTTCATTTATTTAAACTACTTTTAAAAACCTTACTCTCTATAAAAAACACTAGAGACACAAAATCCCACTTTTTCAGAGAATGGCCCAGCAACATAAATAAACCCACCTATTTGGCATGAAATTTTCATTTAAATTTTAAAATATATTTTAAAACCGGTTTAAGGCACATTTTAAAGAAGATTTGAAGAGAGAGTAAAACAGATTACATATTTTAAGCTTCTAATAAAATAAGAAATTACATTTAGCAAATATAAAAATAGATGCACAATAGATCAACTCCATATTCTTTGAGATAAATAAATATCAAATGCTTCTGGGCTCCTCCCAAGTTAGCAAAAATAATTCAAGTGCTTTCAAGAAAAGTAAAAAATCCCATAATAATAAAGTGACTATGAGAGTTTTAAAAAAATTTGGGGAAATTTTGTACTATAAACTCAACAGAAGTAAAACTAAACTTCTTGAATTTATTTACAGATAAAAACAATCATAAAATGATAGCATACCTCATCTTCATCAGGAGCTCCAGCTACTCTAACATCATCCAACTTGATAGACAAAGCATTTAGAAACTCGCTTTGTTGAGCAAAATGAGATTCATTTTCTTCTTCAATTATGATTGCTTCATCTTGCCCCTTGAAGCCTAAATCTTTTGTACTTTGAATTAAATTGGCAACTTCAACAGCCTATTGAAAAAAAGCCATAAAAATTAAAATATGATTTTACATTTACTTTGCTTACAATATTAAGTATCCTTAAGTAGAAAGTGATCAAAAAGTTGCACACATTAAATTTTAAAATTATATGATGTTCTGAGAAATTGAAATAATTTTTTTTTCAGTTAGATGGCATTAATATACCCTCAAATATATTACAATCATCATATGCTGTAGGCATTAGTGATATATTAGATGATAATGATTGACCACTTTTTTATCAATCTAAGAACATGGCATCATCCCAAAGTGAAACAACTTTTATTTTCCAGAAATATTTCTCTAGCCTCAGAGAGTATCATTGAAGAATTTCAGAAGAAATTTTCATGCTCTAAAACCGCTAATAATTCAATAATTATAAGATTAATAAAGCATTTTCAAGAAACTGGATCTGATATTGAAAGGTCTGTATATTATGATTTCTCAGTTTGCAAAATTTGATGTGCATGACTTCTCAGTCATCCTGTATCAAAGCAAAACATAGTGCTTCATTGGCACTGAAGTTTTGCATTTCTTGAGTTTGAAATAAATAGTTTGGATCTCACTCCCATTACAGATAACAGGTCCATTACAGATGGACCAGTTTTGCCCTTATTATGTGTTCATCAGCATAAAATGGCAGATACTAACAATGGCAGCAAGAAAACTTGTTACATACCACAATTTTGCAAACTTCTACACTAGAGCCAATCAGGGCCAACGACCGTACCGTGCTGAAAACACCGGTTCTCGTTAGATCACCGAAGTCAAGCAGCATCGGGCGCGGTTAGTACTTGGTGGGTGACCACCTCGGAACACCGCGTGCTGTTGGCCATCTCGGGTGCGGTATCCCCGTGGTTTGCGCGCTAGATTTGCACGCTACCACAAAATGCTGCCGTGTTCATGCGGAGTACGATCACGTTAAACATGTGGGTCCGTAAGTCCTTCCGAGAGGTTGGTGGTAGGGGAAGGAGGGTACGGTCCCTGTGGATGCCTCCCCCACTGGGTTCCGGTCTAAATTGGGTGGCACTTCCCGGCCGTCCATACAGTTACCTTACACCTTTCTGGTAGGTCGGACGGTCTGGGTCTCAACAACAACTAGAGCCAATCAGAACAGAATGAAAAACAGTTCAGCCAATCCAAATCGAAAAGTAACACACAAGATTGGCATGCACCAAAACACTACAGAAATATCAACACGATGAGTAGAGTCCAAATAAGAATAAATGAAATTCAACAAGATGAAAAATAAGTCAAACCAACACATAAGAGTCCCAAAGGCTAAAATGAAACAAATATATAGAAGAAGATAAAAAATTACAGGACACTCCACCAGACAAAGGACAAAAATAGAGTACCAGACAAGTCGTTAACTAAATTACTATTTTTTTTTATGTGGAAGGCTTAAAAAATCTAGATCATAGATCAATGTGAATTTTGTATAATTCGTGCTGAAGAAAACTCAAAATGATAATCACAATTATAGCAATGTTGAAAATTTGAAGATTTATTACTTATTGAATTGATGGAATACCTTATGCATATTTTTAAATATGCAAACTAACAATAACTTAAAAAAATAAGCAGAATTAATTTTTAAACAACAGAAATACTATTTACACCATATTTGCTTTAAAACAGTTCTGTTGAGCAGCAATGGTAAGACAAGCTTCCTGTGTTATAAATGAAACAGAGTTATTCCTATATAGTAAGGGCAAAACTGAAACAGTAGCTGAGAACTAAAATTGCTAATTATTGTACTCAACAGTTACGTTTGTCCTTGCTGTAAAAAGTGCTATTTTTTTATTTGTCATTACCAAATTGGCAGTGCCATGCTCCGGGGCCAAAGCATGGTAGGCCAGTATCATAGCATTCAGCTAAAGACATCTCCAGCTCAAGGCATTTAATACTGCCTTATGAGTGTTCGCTACAGTACTCCCCCTCCCAGTGAGTTTTGTTAAAATTAAATAAAATTGTTGCTATGCAGATAAAACGGTGAGCTCTAAGTTGAAGTGAAAGAGCTGTTACAAGTGGCCTCGTAGTGAGTCACAAGACCTGATGATGTACGGTCAGTCAATGTCAGAGAATATCGGAAAATAAAGTAAGTGTGGTTGAGCCATCTCATGGGGAGTACATTTATGCAATGCATATATAACACTCAGGAAGCTGAATAACTGGAAATAATTGAGTGAAGGATGCTTCATGCAAAGTCACAAATGCAGCAAGAATGTGATTTCACCAACTTGGCAGTGTCAGGGTTTGATCCCGGGACCAAAGCGTGGTAGGCAAAAATCATAGCATTGAGCTAAAGACATCTGCTCAAGGCATATAATACTAATACTACCTTATGAGCGTTCACTACATATATTCCACGTACATAAAATCTTACAACAAATGCAACAATTACCTTAACTCTCTCAATGACATTACTGAATTCTCCATGCCAGCAAAATATCTGAGTAGGAGTGACAAGTACATAGCTGTCTCCATGGTTTAAGGATGATCCTTTGGGCTCCACTAGTCTTACTTGAGCTCTGCGACGCCCTAAAGTATTTACAGTCCTATAATTAGCATAATTCAAATATTCCTAAAAAGTACATGTAAAAATCCATACAAGCCAACTTTTTCGATTTAGTCATACAATGTATAATAAATTCACTTACAGTACACTATAAGACAAAAAAAATAGCATTTTGTAAGTTTTAAATTCAATCAATGGAGAACTGATAAACAGTGATAAATTTTACCAGATCTATTATACACTGTTAATTCCATTCTTGTGATATCTGTTTTATATAATACTGTAGTAAAACCCACTTAAAACAAGCCCACATCTAGTGAGATTCTATATATGACCGAATATTCAAAAAATGTGTTGTTGTTATTGTTAAATTTGTGTGTTTTGAGCTTAAAAAATAATAAGATAGATATCTTTTGCAGTGTTTGTCTAGAAGTTTGTTCACTAGTCTTACTTGAGCTTTGCGACACCCTAAAGTATTTACAGTCCTATAATTAGCATAATTCAAATATTCCTAAAAAGTACATGTAAAAATCCATACAAGCCAACTCTTTCGATTTAGCCATACAATGTATAATAAATTCACTTACAGTACATTATAAGACAAAAAATAGCATTTTGTATGTTTTAAATTCAATCAATGAAAAACTAATAAACAGTGATAAATTTTACCAGATCTATTATACACTGTTAATTTCATTCTTGTGATATCTGTTTTATATAATACTGTAGTAAAACCCACATAAAACAAGCCCACATCTAGTGAGATTCTATATATGACCGAATATTCAAAAAACATTTTTTTGTTGTTATTGTTAAATTTGTGTGTTTTGAGCTTACAAAATAATAAGATAGATATCTTTTGCAGTGTTTGTTTAGAATACATTCTGTTCTACATATTTTTCAATAAAGTATTTTTCAACAATATTAAATTTAGTTTTAACTTCAAAGAAATGCAAATGTGTTGTTTCTATCACTATCCCCCAGCGATAAGTTAAGACGTTTTAATCTCTCACACCAGTAAAAAATATAAATAATGGAAATAAATGGGTCAAGCTTCAGAATTTACAATTTTAACTTGTAAAAAACCCTCTATTTATAAGAGCATTATATATATTGCAAAATTGCTGATACTTGTTTCTCCCAGTGAATCTGTGACATTTCAATGTTATCTGAAAAATTGTCCTTTTCATCCACCAGATAGTGACAGCAGTGACTTTAAATCAATTGAAGATCTTCAAATGATAACAAAGGCTTTCTGTAAGGTATTCATAACATATTATCACTTCTGCTACATACTTCAATTTTATCCCTGTCACATTTCTTTCATGATTTACTTTGTACTCCATGTCCTAAGATGTTTCATATAAAAAAAAAAGCAGCTATTCTACCAGCAAAGACAAACTGTCAATTTACTTTTTCAGGTGAAACTGCGGGTTTCTTTTTTTTTTCCCCTTAAATAAGTTCAATTTATTTCTGAAACAGGCTGCTACTTCAATTGTGAAAAAACTACTTACTTTTAAACATAATATTTAATTCCAAATTTACATTAAATTTGGATGTTAGTGCTAAAATAAAAAATATTTTTGAACTGTGACTAACAGTGTAATTAAGTTCTCCTCCCTTACTTTAAAAAAACAACTGAAATTAGACATACACTATTATTAAAAAAATAGTTTAAAGGACTTTGAATGACTTCTTATAAAAAATATTCTAAAACATTTTTACAGAAAATTTAAAATGAATACAATTTTAACTTTAAACATTTATATAATTCAAGAAAAAAAAATAAAACACTAAATTAATTTTCTAAAGAGACTAAGCATTACGCAAACCATAGCTTTGGATAGCAAAAGAAAAATGTCAGATTTAAAATATCATGTAACATACCACATACACACCAATTCATAATGGAATATCATCCTTTAAAACAACGAAACAGCTTTTATAAAAAACAAAGTGTTATTCACTCTAAAATTTTTAATTGCTAACTAAATGAAATGTTATACACAAAATAAAATATAGCAATTATACATACAATAAAAGATACAGGTCAGAAAAGCAAAATAAAACGTCATTAAATACCTTTGACTTGCAGAAGAGATGTGGAGTTTTCTGAAGCTGACTGTGTACTAGCACTTTTCTTCAAAGCAACACGTTTAAAATCTTCTGTACTTGCTAATCCTGCTAAGGCAGACAGAGCTAGACTGGATCCTTTGGCCACTAGAAAATAAATTATTTTACTCAATTCTCAGATAACAAGCATAAGATCTATCATAATATATATGTATTGTATATATATTAGGGCTGTGCCAATTAGTCGAACTGATTAATCAATCAAGTCTTAGTCACAATTAAAAATTTTGGTTGAATAGTAGAATTGATTAATTTGACTAAAAGCAAAGTGAAGATATTTCAGAAAATCTCCTAAAATTGGGAGAAGAAATGAAAAAAAACTATTTAACTGGAAGAGAAGATATAAAATGATAAACAAAATAGAGAAGATATAAAATAATAAACAAAATAAGAGTTGAAAGCTGTTTTGATTTTGTGCATAGTGATGCTTTTGCTAAAGGTTCATCAAATTCATGCTCCTTACAAATTGAACCTAATATGTATAAAGAACTAACTGAGTTGGACAATGACTTTTTTGATATCACTATCTTATGAACAACAGGTGTGACTATGACTTATTGGTGGGTGGCTCAAAGACAGCTTAGCACAGCAACAGCAACCAGAGGTCTATTGTACTTACAGGTGTAACTAAATGTATAACTGTTAAATTTATTTCAGATTACTGAAGTATTGAATTCAAATAGGTAGATTAGCCATTTATAACTTTCTATACTAATGGAATTTCATTATTTTTCCAATCAGCTATAATAAGTAATATAGAAATAAGTAATATCTAGTAATATTGATCAGCTATAATAAGTATAATCAGATATAAGTAATATCTAAAATAACCTGTTACAAGCACTGTCAAATTCAAACACTGTAGTTAATTTTCTTTGGATTTTGCCATTAATTAGTAATCAATAAATAGATTTAATTAATAATGGGTGACAAAAGTAGTATTTAATTTATGATAAATTGTAACTATGTATGCAAAGAGATTATTTAAGCACAAAATTATTTACAATACTTTTTATAAATGATTCGGTACATTACTTGATATAGTTATTTTGAAATTCTAAAATATTTTGATTTATAGATTGGTCAGAACATTATCTAATAATTCTAAGCATGCTACTTTTAATTATACTTCTAAAAATTACATTAGAAATATTAGAGGTGAAGAACTGCATATTAGTAGTTTCAAATTTTCATTATATCAAATACTAATTTATTATCATTGTCAAGAAATATTGTGAGATCAAAGTTTACCTTATTGAATGGAAATTTATCATCTCAAAAATCTGGAATCATCCGAACTTTGCCAATTCCAGATTATTGAGAGTTTGGATGAAATTCAAACTTAGTATTAACTGAATACACTATTTTTGGTAATAATAATGACAAAAAGTTAAGTGAACCAATAAAAAAAATATTATTTAATACAGTAATGGACCAATTATCCAGAATCCTCTGGGCCAATGGTTTTCTGGATTTCGGAATTTCCTGAATTTCTGATCCATAGTCAAAATGGCCATCAAACAAGTCAAATTACATTGATTTAATGCAAATTTCTAATCAAAGCTTTACCGCAACCAGTTCAATTGTATTAAGTAAGGATTAAAAGTCCCCTATATTTAATTTTCATTCACTAAATAGAGATAGGAGAATGTTTTCAGGCAATGGCAAGAGGATACTGATGACTCTGTGAAGGGTCTTCCTCAAAATCAGAATTGACTCCCCCATGATTCAGTGATTAGAAAATCATAGAGCTCTAAAAACTCTCATGGATAGACCCAATGAAACTAGAAAGTGTATTATCAAAACAAAACATGTATTTATTGTAAATCAATTTAGGATTGCCATCTAAACAACATAATAAATTATGCAAGTTCTCCGGAGAAGTTTTTAAATTTGCAGATTAAGTCTTGCTTCCAGAATAATATAGCACTTCTCCATGGACAACCAAAATATACATTCTAGAACATTATAAAATAAAGATTACATTCCTATTGTAGATAACAGCATCCATGGACCCATTTCACACTTTTAATCTACTCTTCAGCATGTAATAGCCAATGTCTGCAATGACAACAAGAAAACTCTGTCACAATTTTGCATATCTCTATGGAGATCATTCAATACTACAAAACAACCAGATCCATCTTGCCTCCACTGCAGGTAGCAATTATTCCACACCGAAAAGTGCATACATTATTGGTTCATGGATGCTGATATCTGCAATGGGAATATAACTTTAGGAATATCCCCTATAGGCGGAGTCTGTAAGTATGAAATGAGTCATTGCAGCTTGAGCTCAATTTTTAAGAAATTTAAAGCTGGCTGAGTGGTAGGTAGGACTATATTTGGTAGTCTCCATGAAGGTTTGTAAAATTGTGGTACATAGGTTTTTCCTTTTTGCAGCCAATGTTTGTATCAACTATTTCATGCACAAATGCATATAAAAAAGCATGAAACCTGCCCATAGATGCTGTTATCTGTAGAGCACAATTCTAACTTTGAAAATGCCATTATAGGTAGGTTCTGTGACTATAATAAAACAAGAAAAAATCAATCATGCATAAGCATTGATTATGAAACACTTTCCAACTGAAATGTAATTTCATTTAAAAATTTCTAAAATGTGATACATTAAGTGGTGATATCTTTTACATTATCACAGTACTACAGTAATTTATTATACTTAAATATTTAAAACTGTATCGAAATATAAATCATCTGATTCTTTATGCAAAATCAATGAATATTTCATTCATATAACTTGTATTCCAGACTCCAGAGCTAAATAATTTTGTGTGAAACAAATTCAGCAATTCTGTTGTAATTCATCTTACAATCGCTTGAGATATTTGCATTCTGCATATGTTAAAATTAGGCTTCGTTGAAGAAATAATAAAAGTTTAGGGATCATTTAAAATCACATCTATTGTAATTGCATAGGCACGGAATTTAGATACACAGATAATACACAGATACACAGATAATATATGTGTGTATGTGTATGTACTCAAAGTATTAGAATCGTGCCGAAGATCGGAACTCGGATTTTCAAAGGATCTACACGTTTTGGGACTTCTAGAACACGAAAATACTATTTTTAGGAAGACGTCTGTGTGTGTAAGGGTGTATCTGTGTATGTTTCTGTGTGTCTGTGAGGATATTACATACACTCTAATTGAAAAACTAATGGACCGAATTTCATACAATTTGGTAGGTATGTTTTTTGTGGGAAATCCTGATGTTCATTAGATTATAGTATGATTCGTAATAAAAGAATCTGCCTTCTTTGCGAAATGGCCGCAGAAATTGCCTTTATCCACTCTGGCTAAAAACTAATGGAACAAATTTAACAAAATTTGGTGTATAATATTTCAATAACCTACAAGTGATTTATATACCAAATTTAACAAAATTTTGTATATAATTTGTAGGTTATTCTTGTACGATTCGGGAAAACAGAACAGGCTATTTTTGAAAAAAATGGCTAGCAAAAATCGTTATATATAAAAATAAAAGACTATGTGTGCTCGATTATATCAATTAAATTCCTATTTTATATGTGATTTTTGACAACAAAAACAATAAGACTAACCCCATTACTTTAGGACTAGCCGTTCTTGAGATATTCTAGTTTTTTCGCGTTTTCGCTACGCCACCTTTGACAATAAGTCCAGCTATCAAATGAGCACCAAATTTAAGTTTAACGTGTAAATTCAATGTCATTTAAAATACTTATGGTTGTTATTTTGTGCAGATAAACTCAAATTATTATAGAAGAAATAAAGAGAACAAATATGAGTCTGCAGGGAAAGACATGTGCTGTCCACATCAGAATTTTTAACAATATTACAACAATGATTTATAGAAGTGAACGGGGATTATTTTCAGGCCATTTCGAAAAAAATGTATGATTCTATATTTAAAGATCCATCAAATTTTTGTCGAATAAAATGTTCAACAAATTTAAGCTGTGTACCAAATTTTAACTCTCTAGGACGTAGGAAAGTGCATTAAAAATGTCATCAAATAAGTATATCATGAAGAGTTATATAAAATTTTTAAAAAATGTAAAAATTGTTATCTACCAAATTTATTTTAAAATGTGAAGCCTCTCTCATATGCAAAATGATTAAACACTTGGAAAGATATTTATTATATAATATATCTCTCTTTTCTTTCTGGAGGATATCCCAAAGTCAGAATTTAATTGAATTTGTTTTTTTCCCTATATTAAATAATTTTTAATTAAAAAACTACTTAACATATTTTACTGAATTTTTTTTTATATATTCTATGGGATAATGTGAATATTTCCTAAAAATTTCGAAGCAATTCGTGAATTTTAAATTTACTTAAAAAATGTTTGAAAAATTAGGTCCCATAGGGTTCAATGTATTTCATTTTTTCAACCCGGGTTCAATAAAAAACTAATTAGGTGATATTATTTATTTATATTCCCATAGGTCCCACAGACCGTCTGAAAAACAAACTAAAATTTCATTTTGATAAAGTCATTTTTAAGGCAGTTATCGTGCTAACGGACAAACAGACAGACAGAATGAACAAAGTCATAAACACTTTTCAACTTTGCTGTAAAGTGTTAACAATAAGTTAAACAAGAAAGATCAATCATGCTTAAAGCATTGATTATGAAACACTTTCCAACTTCAATGCAATTTTATTTAAAAAAGTCGAAAATGCAATACATTCCTCGGTAATATTTTAAAACTTATCACAATACTACATTGATTTATTATATTTGAAAACTTAAACCTTCATTGAAAAAAATGAACTTCATTCAAATGACGACATTGAAATATAAATTGTGTGGTTTAAATATCTTTAAAATGCAATACATTCCACGGTAATATTTTTAAATCTATCATAATACTACGATAATTAATTATATTTGAAAACTTCATCGAAAACAACAGAAATTAATTCAAATGATGTCATAGAAAAAATAACACGCCTGGATCTCTCTATAAAAGCAGGATTTCATTCATAACTTTCTCCATTTCATTCATCACAATACTATAATAATTTATTTTATTTAAAAATTAAGACCATGGAGCTACAACTCATAAACTTTATGCTTAAAACTTCGTCGAAAAAAATCGTCCTTCTGTTTATAAAATCAATTAATATTTCATTCATATCAGCCATGCAGACTCCATGGACTGAATTATTTTGTGTTAAAGAAATACAGTAATTCTAATACAACTCATTCTACATATTTTGCTGTTTACATTTTACATAGGTGAAAATAGGCTTAGTTGTGGAAATAATCAAATTTGAATGAGAATTTAAACTCAAATATATTGTCATTGTGTTGTTTTAGTATGTAGAATTTAAGCAGAAATAAAGTAGTTTTAGGATGGATACAACACTCAATATGAATTAAAAAGAACTTTAAAAAATCACGAATTTGAAACAAGATGGATGCCATATATCATTTTGAAGTGGGTCATGTGATCGTTTCATATCATGGTCACGTGATCGTTTCATATAAGATGTGTAATTATTATTTTAATTTTTATTTAAAAAACTACTGAATATATTTAGCTGAATTTTTTTTTATATATTTTATGGAACAATTTGACTATTACCTAAAATTTTCGAAGCAATTTGTGAATTTTAAATCCGCTTAAAAAATGTTAGAAAAATTAGGTCCCATAGGGCTCAATGTATTTCATTTTTTCAACACGGGTTCAATCCAAAACTAATTGTGTGATATTATTCATTTATATTCCCATAGGTCCTACAGACCGTCTGAACAACATACTAAAATTTCATTTTGATTAAGTCATTTTTACGGCAGTTATCGTGCTAACGGACAGACAGACAGACAGACAGACAGACAGAATGAACAAAGTCATAAACACTTTTCAACTTTGTTGTAAAGTGTTAAAAATGCTAGATAAAACTTTAAAATTCCCTCTGACTTTTTCAGATTTTCCTACCACTTCCAGGATTTACCTGATATAGATAGAATTGCAACCCTGTCATGTCAAATGTAAACAATTTCAACATATTTCAAAAACATTTTTCACTTACATTTTTCAATTTTCAATCTCTCTAGTTCTCTCTCTGCAACACCCCTGTACACCTCTTCATAATCTTGCTTCAGATCAGAACGTGAGGCAAGAAGCCTCAAGGGATTTCCTGATGAAGCATGTTTCCGCTGAATTTTCAGTTTCTCTCTTCTTTGACTAAGTCTATAAAATTGTTCAAATTGAATAAATTTCCGTCACCAAAAACAAGTCAATCTGTCCTAAATTAGATTTAGGGGTTTTCCTAATACATTATTTGATACAATAAATAAGATCACAGCTGCTTGTTTGTAAGACAACAGAATTATGTGTTTACTCACAAACTGTGAAGGCATTTATCAAAAGTAGGGGGAAGGGTGGTCAAAAGCAAGTGAATATTCCATAACGCATTACATCATATAATAAATATAAAAATGAAGCAGATCTTTTTAAATACCAAACTGAAAGCTATTTCTCTTCTGCACAAGAAAAAAATGGTGCTATCGGTCATTGTTTGTAAATACCTTTGAAGCTGCTTTTTTGCATGGAAATTAAAAACTGTTTTGTAATGAAGAGTCTCTAAATCTAGAATTCCAACAAACAATCTTGAATTCCATAACAATTGGCTATTTAGGAATTCCAATTCTCAGGAAATTTCCATTTAAAAAAATTTCAGTGGAAAGCTACTAGCAATATGCAAAATATGTAATGTAGGTTTGAGTTTACAATGCTTTTTATCTTTCCATTTAAAGGAAGGAAAATTGCATGGTGACATATTTTACCATCATCCTATTTTTAAGACAGGTTGTATTGAATAAGCTATTAAAGATTTGGCAATATTGAGTTGGTGTTCATTCTTGTAGTCTGAAACATATTTTTGGAAAATTTTATACAAAATTTTTAATTTAATGTTTCTATGTTTAATAAAATATGGTAAAACCTGCTTTTCCATCAATATCTTGAATTTGAAAATTTTGGAAAAACAGTATTTATTTTACACAATAGTATGCAAAAGTAAATACTAAACTCTGCCCAGCAACACTCCATAAAGGAAGGGGGTAAAGATTTTAAGTACCCATCACAGCTGGTTGGACATAGGTGGGATTTCCCCACACATCTGGCTTTAAAAACAAGTCCTCTAAGAATTTGGCTACTTGGCCTCTTGCTAACAGTGCACAACATTTCCCTATGTGGTTACCCATACAAATACTAAAAATCAATACTATGTGATGTTTCTTAACTTTAGTGATCTAACAAGGATCTGTGCCTTGAACATGTCATAGCTGTTGGTGCAAAATAAAAAAGAGATGAAAAACAGACCACCTGTTTTTAAATAAATGTGTGTTACATTATATATATATATATATATATATATATATATATATATATATATATATATATATATATATATATATATATATATATACACACACACATACATACACAGGGTATTTCAAAACTAATGTAACAAACTTTCAGGGGTGATAGAACACACCAAAATAAACACTTTTCATCATAAAATGTATGAATGTATGATCGCAAATGAAGCAGTTACACTCTAGAGAGCACTTTCAGGTGCTAGAGGTCTCTTTTAAGCAAGCATATAAGAGGTGATTTTCGCATATAAGATCATTAGCAATCGGTATACCAATGTGGAGAAGACGAACATGCATTTTGTTTATGGTCTCGCCAAAGGTAATGGCAGGGAAACACAAAGGCTTTACCGAGGGCACTTCCCTAAAAGGCATGTTCCCGATCACAGAATATTTTCTCCCTTGCACCGCCAACTGTATGAAATGGGATCCTTCAGTGTTGCCATACATTTATTTAGTCCTGAATAAAGCCTTATTTCAAAAGTTTCAAGACAGTCCTATTTTTGTGTTGCCCTGTCCTATTTTTGTGTTTGACAGTCCTATTTTTGCATTTGACAGTCCTATTTTTGTGTTGAGTAAGAATGCATGTGTGTGGAGAAATGGAAAGTGCCTTCTAGCAAGTAACTGCTTCACTTGCAACCATGCATTCTATGATGAAAAGTGTTTGTTTCGGTGTATAGGGTGTCTAGGAAAGTCTGTATCAGGGGAAATTTCTCAAGAACAAAGAGAGTTGTCCTTACTTTTTTAATGCAACTGCATAAAAAACCTCTACAGCGCTATACAAAGAGACAACATTTAGGGGATAATCCCTTTTTCTTATGGGGCAGGTGGGGTTATCAAGTGTTCTTTTAGAGATAAAAAAATAATTCAATTACAAAGTTCTAGAGTGTTGCCAAATTAGTGCATAAATGTGTTTGTCCAACAGAAAAAGATGCAAATAATTATCTAAAAAGATATTTTTAAAAGCATGTGATTCTTTAAACTGCAAAATCGTCTGGCAACAGTTGTATAACAAATGATTTAATAAATTTAGTTTGAATGCTAATTATTTTATTAGACAGATAATTTGTCAGTAAACATCATCACAATCGAAGCCAGAAAAATAAATAAACTAATCTGAGGTTGAAAGAACTTCTATCGGCAGTATTGTATCCTGTTTGTCGCTTTTTCCTATTTTTATTTCGATTTTATGAGCCATGTCTACTATTTTTACTAATTAAGAATATTGCAAAATAATTTTTATTTTTAGAGAATGTAACCAGAATGCCAGTGCATGCATCCGAATGATTATATGTATAACGTTTCCCAAAAGGCATCCCAATCATCTGGGTACTTTAATATTGTTTTATTTAGGGAGATTTGGAGTGTATTCACTAGTCTTCAGAAAGTTATCTTGTCATGTATTCTCATAGGGGTTTCCTGTGCAGCTGCATTAAAAAAAGAAGAAATTCTTGAGAAATTTCCCCTGATACAGACTTTCTTATTATTATATATATATACATATACATATATATATATATATATATATATACATATATATATATATATATGTATGTATATATATATATATATATATATATATATATATATATATATATATATATATATATATATATATATATATATATATATATATATATATAAAGGAACTGAATAACACTAGATAATTATCCAAAGAATTAAGTTTTATTGTGTGATAATTTATCTGGTGACTCTGTAATTTATTTGGATATAAATTTTAAGATAGATAATAATAAAAACCTATCATATATGATAAAAAGAAAAACTACATGTTTACTATATGTCAAATCAACATTTCAGCTCATACTTACATAAAAGTGTGTTTAAAAACATATTTGCTTTTATAAATAAAAAATATTTGTAACAAATTATTCTAAGAATCGCAGATTGAGTGTCTGAGAAAACTTGCCTTAGATAATGGCTCCCATTATATGATAGTTAACAATTTAATATGTTCAATCTTTAAACAAAATTTATGAGCAGGTAATTGCATGCAATTGGGTATAAATTCAATTTTAATTCATTTTTTAAATTGAACTCCACTTCATAAATAAACTTTTTGATCATTGTAATTTTTAATATTCATTTGTAATTTGACGAAATAGAAATACAATAGTGTGTTCTGCCCATGCTTTTATTTTCTGAAAAAATTGCAAATTACTAGGTTTAAATCAGTCTCATTTGTTTTAATTCATTCTAATAATTTTTATTTATCATCTTATCCAGGAATCTCATAAAATCTATAAATTACGTTAAGTTGTTTTTAGTATGATAGATGTAGCTACTATCTCTTGAATATACTTTATCATTGTATTTTTCAATATTAATTTGTATTCTGATGGGATGGAAACACAATTGGTGTGTTCTGCCTGGATTTCTCTTTTCAGAAAAGTTTACAAATAACTAGGTTTAATTCAGTTTAATTAAAATTAGTATATTCTAATACGATTAAATGTTGTCTTATTGAGGGTTTCTAATAAAATCTGTATTAAGTTATTTGTAATATAGGTGGAGCTACTATTTCTTGCTTTGACGATTCATACCAGGTCGAAATAATCAATTATGTTATAACTTAGAAACAGGTAAGTTATGTTTTCCTTTTGCTTCTTAACACACTTGGAACAACCATAATTTTGACTACTTAGTATTTTGGGCAGAAACATTGTCATGAAAGTTAAGTAATTATTTTTTTCAAATAAATGTTGTAGATGTGTGTGTGTGTGTTAATGATGTAATTACTTATATAATGCATGATAAAAACAGATAAGAACATGGTCATTCTTAAAAGCAGTCTAATATAAAGAAATTATTAGATTATAACATACATCAAAAATGCAAAATTTCATAGTAGTGACCTTTTTTTTTCTAAAGGAAAAGAAGCAGCAGATGAGTAACAAACACACTGAAGAAGGAAAATATTTACCTAAAGCAAGTAGGAGCAAGTAGATCAAATTTCATTTTTACATATATTAGCCAGTTATTAGTTAGTTAAAAAAAACTATTTTAAGTAGTATATGTTCATAAGTTAAAAGCAAATAAAAGAACAATCCACTACAGATGCAATTCTAGAATTATGTAATGCACTATGCAATTTGTTAAACTATAAAACTAAAAAAGCATATACTACCATCCCACTATACACAAGATTACAAAAGCTTTGTCTAACATGCAAAACATTTGCTTAATAAACCTATCAGAATTTCTCAACACATGATTTGCAGAGTATAATTACATTGTAACAATGACAAAAACTTTAGAAGTTTTCAAAATTTTTGTAGGTAAAAAATATTTCTAAAATAACACCATTTTAAAATTATTACAGAACATTTTTAGACTATCTGTTTTAATAGTAATATTACTTCTTAATACGCCTTGTATATATTACATATCAGTACACATACCATTATCCTCTATTTCCTTGTGTGTTACCTAAAAATTTCTTCCAGCTGATTAATATTAGAGGAATCAAACTTCCATTACTAATGCAAAATGGTTTATTCTGAACACAAAACTTTATATTTAGGGATTTTTTACATGTAAAATCAACATATGCACAAAAGAGCAAACACCATGCTATTTAAAAAAGTCATATTTTATAGAAATAACATGTAAAAATTCACTATAACTAAGGAAAAAAGATTCCAAGTCGTCCGAGACAAAATAATGCAAATTAAATCAGAACCAAACAAATCCTGGGTGCTAGCTCGCTAGGACAGTGGTCTTCAAAGTGAGGTATGCAAGTCAATATGTGGGAGTATGCTAAGAAAATTTATTATTTCCTTTTGTATTTTTTTTTTCCAAAAACAAATTTTATACTGACAGATAAAAATAAGGAAAATAATTAGAGAATAACAAATATTAACTTGCATTTTTAAATTACATAAGCATGAACACAATATTGTGATTATGTGAATATTACTTTACTAGAATGACCATTTAGAACAAAAATATTTTTGTACTATTCTAATACAGAACCTCAATATTAAAACCAATGCCCATTTAGACCTAAAAAAAAATACTCGCTATTGCCTCTCATTTTGATTTTCTTCACTTTTGCTTGTGTTCATTTTGTGCTGCAGCATTGTCAAAAACGTTAACTTGCTCACATGAATATAATTTATAAAAATTGTAGTTTAAACTACTGCAATATATTCTATATATATTTTAATAGAGCTCATCAAAAGCTTTAAAATGATATCAAGCCCCATCATTTTGCACTCATGGTTATCCAGATAATCCGTCACATTGTCAAGTGTTCATATGAAAACAATTTTTAAAATATTCAGTTCAAACCACTGCAAAATGTTTTTTATACATTTGAATAGATCTCACCAAGAGCTTTAAAACGATACCATGTGCAGTCATATTGCACTCATGGTTACCGAGATAGACTTAGTCAAATGCAGAGGCACACCCAGTAATATTGTATCATCTCCCCAAGCACAGGGCATGATGTAGTAGTGCACAAATGGACTTTGTACTGTTTACGAATATGCTAACATGATTACTGTTCAGCACACATTTTTAACAATATAACGATTTCAATTAGAACTTTTTATGTCACAGGCAGTCAGTCGTAAATTGCCCCATACTATCTACAAGTTAGAAGTAGTCCTACATCAAAAATAATGCATGTGTATTTACCATAGAGGTAGGCAAGCAAGTCTTAGGTTACAATACCAGGTTTCCCTTTTTTTCTGTATTAGGTAGAGTAGCAATACTGTATATGTTTGCAACAACTGGTTTTTGAATTTGAACAGATAAAAAAAAACTGGAGCTTATAAGATAGCTCTCTTGCAATATTCTTTCAAAGAAATAGTTCATATGAAAAATTTAAAACTTTAATCTATAATTTAAATAGAAGTTTATCTACTCTAGGTTGTCTTTTAAAAAAATGTTTTGTGAGGAAAAAAGTGGCGGGGACAATTTTGAGGAAAATTCACAATAGTGTGTGTGTGTGGGGGGGGGGGGATTTTATGAATTTCAATAGCAACACTTTGCATATGGCATTTCTTTTAAAACTGTTCAGAATTTCCAGTGTGTTTATGTCATGCATAAATTATTTTAGATAACTAATCAAATTTATGAAAGAGCCTGAATTTTTCAAAAGCTCTTTTGAACTCATCCATTTAATTTGGAGTTAGAAGAAGGATTCCCTTTTGAAATATGGAATCTTGAGAAGGTCCTACAAGAGTCCCAGATACGTTTTAAATAAATCTTGTAAGCACAGCAAGTCTAAATAGTATTTCTATATTTATATTCATTCTGATATGCTTCTTAACAGCCTGATACACTCTGCAGACCACTCAAGGTTGAGAGACCCTGTTTTAGGCATAAACCAAAGAAATTATATTCTAATAAGGTAACAGCTCACAATTCATGCGTTTCTGCAGATAAAAATTGGAAGACTTCATCAGAAATTTCAAAACTGCTGGCAGTAATTCTGTCTTTAACTGATTTAAAAAAGGAAGTAAAACTCTCATCGTCAACTTTGGGAACATGCACTCTAGTAATTTTATGAATAGTTTCAAGCTCGGAGGAACTACCTGAAAATACACATTCAAAAAAATGAGTAAAACATGGCCTAAAAAAGAACTAAAAACATGCAAAAATAATAAATATGACATAATAAAATACATAGGTCAAATCTAATACAATGCATAGACAAAGTGCTCAATAAGAAAATATTTGTATACATAGGGTTCATTCTCTTTAACAAGTACCCATTTCCAGGAGTTCTCCAAGTGGATTCGAGTATATTATTTTCATGTGTTTATCTAAACAGTAAAAGCAAAAACCATATTTTGCAGAAATTTCTCTTACAGGTCTCTTGGTTTTGCACTAACACCACCACTTCAGCGATACAAAGAATTCCCTTGAACAATATTACAATGCACATAACATAAAAAAACATCAAAATAGAAAAGTTTACCATTTTTCACATTCATTGAATATCAATGATGAATAAACATTTGCAGTGCTTAAAGAATTAAAACTTATAAAAATGATTCTCTAGACTGGAAAAAAAAAACAATTTTCTTTATTCTTAGCATCTGAAGAACAGTTAAAATTCATAATTTTCATTAAAAAAAGTCTAAATTAGTAATTTCTGCAAAAGAATGTTAAAATTCACTATTTTTATGAAAAAGAATAAAAAAAGAAATTTTTATGAAAACATGTTAAAATTCAAAATTTCACAAAAAAAAAAGCAATAAAATTTGCGATTTTATAAACATTCATGTTAAAATTCATACTTTCATGGAAGATAGTTTAAATTTATGACTTTAAAAAAAAAAAAAAAATGCTAAATTTTATGATTTTTATGAAATATGCCAAAATTTGCGATTTTTGGAAAACACATTACATTTTTTTTTTAATTTTACAAAAAAGAATAAAAATTCAAGATTTTTATGACTTTTCAATTAGAACCAAACTACACCCAAACTCTCTAACCGGGAAAAAAAATGATATTTTCTCAGTACCTCTGGATAGCACTCTGCAATTACAGAACAAAGATGACAACCATAATTGAATTAGTTGATTTGATTATTTAACCAAAATATTCAATCGTGTCTAAGGCTTTATGGATTAATCAGTTTGATTAATCTTCCCAGCCGTACTTTCCATATACAGTCAAGGCTGGAACATGTTTTCATGGAACAGAGTCAAAACATGCCCCAATTTGAAAATTGAAGCTTGTTTCAAAATGGCTGCCCAGCTTTCATAACAAGTTTTAATCACCACTTCTTTTATTCAACAACTTACCAGATTTTTATCTCGCAATTCCCTACGAATCGGAACAAATACTTGGATGTCAACATGTTGAAATTTAAAAAAAAGAGTGTGCCCAATTTTCTTGATTTTATGGCATCCTTTCGAAACTCACATTAGGGGTAACAATGTGACAGTTGAGCAATCTGAGGAGAAATATTTTTTTTTCTCCTTGATGAACATAAAACTGTCAGCTAAGGATCCAACAAAGAAATTTTTTTTTAAATATCATTTGAAATTTATAACAATAGTAAAAGATATTAAAAGCTACCTAGCCTATAACATTAGCACCCCAAACTATAAGAGAGCCCGCAATAAAAAAAACATTATATTTTTTTCGGCAGTGCAATATTTCAAAAACAATTTAAGGAAGGGATTGTGCCTCCTTATAACATTTAATGAATATCTTTTTGGGGGCCTGGGCCCCACAGATTCACCTGGCAAAACAGCACTATGCATATGATAATCTAGTCACGATGTGACAAAATTAGAATTATGTAAGGTTAATTCCATATCAAATTAACACAAAAAAGTGACATTTTCAACCTGACCAGCACAGATTTTTTTTCAAACTTGGTTATTTTGTTGTCCACTCATATATAACACTTAACCTGTTCGCGACCAGCGTACCATATATGCCTCGGAGAACTTCCTCGTTCCTCGGACTGACGGTGCAAGTTTGCCTCGAACGCAAGACAGCTACTGCAACCCATCGATGCAAATGTGCATTGCAAAACTAGAACATTTCTACCAAAAATTTTAAATAACACTAGATGGCGCTAGAACCCCGTAATTTTTACAAAACTAGTTCCTTGCATCATTGAGCTTCCTATTTCAGTTTTGTTTTCTGTTTTTCATTAGGATGCTGAGTGAGTTGATAATATAAATATATGCATGTGCAAACATTTGTAGTTGTCTGGCAATTAATACGGCAGGTCTACTGGGATATTTAAAGGAAATATTTCTATCATGGTATCTTTTTTGTGCTTATTTTAATGGAAGGGTCATGTATGGTATGTTTGGAAAGTCAAATGGGAAGGGGAGGGTGGTTGGGATTTTGTGTTGCTGTTTTCATGGAGAGTGTGTACTAGATATTATCGTATTTGGTATGACAGCCCAGGATGAGCCATGGCCTTCCGCTGAAGACTCCTCCAGGACTGTCTATTTCTACACCTGGTCTGCCAGTCTCCTGCTCCAATCACTCTAAAATCCGAATCAACTGAGTCAAGCCTTGGTCTTTCTCTTCTTTTACTAGTAAAGGGCCTTGCAGCGAACATCTTCTTTACTGGGTCCCTTTCATCCATTCTAGCAATATGAGAGGCCCAGTTCATTCGCTTAATTTTAAAATATTTAATAGTATCGGGTTCCTTAAAATATCTATAAATCTCTGAGTTAAAATGCCTCCGCCATAGGCCATTCTCCTTTACTACACCAAGGATGCCTCTGAGAACCCTACGCTCAAAAACAGCAAATCTACCCTCTCCATTTTTTGTTAAAGATCATGTTTCCGAACCATACATTAGGACCAGCCTAATGAAAGTTTTATAGATAAGGAACTTTGTTTTTCTAGAGAGGAAATAAGACCTCAAAACAGGGCGAAGTCCAAAACATGCCTTGTTGGCCAGTGAAATACGATTTTGAACTTCAGGGATAATATCATTTTTTGCATTAACAAAAGATCCCAGGTATTTAAAACCAAAAACAGTTTCAAACTCATGTGGGCCAATTTTCAGAAAGTTGGCCGTATCATCAGTTGGTGTTTTCTGTACTGGCATATATTTGGTTTTAGAAACATTTACAATCAATCCCATTCGACTTGCAGCTACCTCCAAGGAGGAGAATTCTTCTCGCAAGGCCGGAACACTCCTAGCTACTATATCGATATCATCAGCGTAGGCTAGGAGCTGCACAGACCTGTGTATGATGTTTCCCCGTACATCAATTTTTGAATCTCGTACAGCCTTCTTCAGTGCGATGTTAAAGAGAATGCACGAGAGAGAGAGTCCCCCTGTTGTACACCATTATTGACACTTTGGCTCTCGGTAAGGATGCCCAAAAATTTAATTTTACATTTGGTGTCATGCAATGTACACATCACAAGTCTAATCAGTTTAGCAGGAATATTAAATTCATACATTGCATCCATTAATTGCTTCCTACTCATGCTGTCAAATGCAGCCCTAAAGTCAATAAACAAATGGCGAGTGTCGATACCATATTCAATTGATTTTTCCAAAATCTGACGTAAACAGAAAATTTGATCAATAGTGGATTTTCCTCCTCTAAATCCACATTGATAGCTACCAATCTCAGAATCAGCAAACGGCCTGAGTCTCTGACACAGAATAGTGGAGAGGATTTTATAACATGTGCACAGAAGGGTAATACCCTTATAATTGGAACATATCATTGGGTCTCCCCTCTTAAGGATGAGGCATAAAATGCCAATACTCCACTCCGATGGCAGCTTCTCAGAGTTCAAATAATCAAAATAAGTCTATGCAAGTGCTCAAGAAGTCGGGTACTTCCAGTCTTAAGCAACTCTGCAGAGATAAGATCATGCCCAGGCGACTTATTGTTTTTGAGCCTTTTGATTGCCGACTCAACTTCATCTCTATCAGGCGGAGGTATCAGTTCATCATCAGAAATGCCTAGGACGCTATGGCAAAGGTCGTCATGATTATTCTCTGAATTGTGCATTAGATAGAAAGATTTTAATTAAACACATAGTAACAATCATGGCAAGAGAATTAGCTGGTCGACATTTTCCTAGCTTACATGTTAATTCAAATGGAAAAAAATCTCGAAGAAGGTGTATAGTTTGTTTTAAAAGTTCCCTGAAAGAAAAGTGCTACAAACAATCATTTTACGAGTGCAAAATTTGCAATGTAGGACTCTGTATTGAACCCTGTTTTAAAAATTTCATACCTTACAAAACATTCGATAGAGATGTGTGATTACATGAAAAATTGCATGATATATAATAATATGTTTATAATAATGTTATATTTTGTATTTAGAATAAGTGTTATTTTTAAATCTGTAGCAATATTTAGATTTTTGAGTTTAGAATTAAGTTTTCATTTAACTGTTTCATAACCGTATTTCTGCTATATTTCATATTATATTTACATTTTACATTGCTAAACAATTACTCTTTCAATCCCTATGTTGGTGTTTATACAATAATCCAATTGTAGACATATTTCAAAGTAAAGTTGATTTAATATATTTTTGCCGTGTTAGGCTTAGTTGCAAAAAGTGTCCGGGCCTAAAGTGGCAAACGATTCTTGTTACATGTGAACTTGGGGAAACCTCGCTTTCTTGACTCTCCGGTTGTGAACGGGATAATGCAAAATTTTAGACCCTAATTCTCATTAGTCTTTTACTGATAAAAATTTGAAGTTCGGAAAATCTGGTAATTTTTTGTGATTTTTGACATATTCAAACATCTGTATATTTGGACTTAATTTTGGATTGTGCTGAAATAGAGCTTATTTTGTATCTTAAGGTATGACCGTTCTTATAATATGTCACATGACCCTGAAAATGATATTTTTTATTTCAAAGTCACTTGATTTGACCTTTGACATTGAACTGCGAAAAAAGTATATCCTTAATATTTTTTGAAAAAATATATTTTGTTGATACACTATTTATCTCTATTACACAAAATTTTAAAGTTGTGAAAACCATAAGGTCTTAACCCTTTCGCGATGGTTGGCACGCCCGCGTGCCGCCTGCGAGCTTGCATTCAAGGACGTACGGCACGCACTGGTGCCGGAGAGAACTTTACCCTAAACGCCGAGTGGCACGTATCAGTGTTTCTACGTGAAACATTTTCCTTTGAATTCATTTGTCTACTAGATGGTGTTAAATGCCCGTGGAAGCAACTTAAATGTATTTTGCAGATGCTTAACCTTGGCACAAGCAAAATCCAATAAATTATTTCTCCATTTGAAGTGTTGAAACACATGGTTCTGTAAAGTAAACAGACAGAGCTCTTCTCGCAGCATCAACAATTTTATAATTGAGTTCCGGGTCTCCTTTTGATTTTAGCTTTTAATGATTTCGTTGGTGAATTACAGCAATATAAGAGTATTTTTTTTTTGGGGGGGGGGGGGGGGAGGGGGGTTAAAGGAATGTGCGACAGTGAAATGATTAGGCTATTTCGGATAAAAGTATGGCTGGTTTGAGATGTTTCCTTTCTGTGGAAGAATATATGCATATGGTAAACGAACCAGACAGTAATGAAAGCAAAGCAGATTGTGAAGATTCATGGAACAGTGTTATTTCTGATGATGAATCTGAAAATGCAATTGATTCTTCAGATTCTGAGCGTACTATTATTACAATGCCACCAGCTTCAGTTGCTGTTTTTACGAATCATGTTTGGACAAGTGATTTGAAAGATCTGAATTCTTTGGAGTTTTTGAACATACCTAGAATAAATCACAATATCATGCCGCCTAATTTTGATAAAGAACTTGATTTTTTTAGTATATTTTTTTATGATAAACTAGTAGAATTTATCGTAAAAGCAACTAATGAGTTTGCAAAGAAAAAATGGGAGAAAAATCTCCTCTCTCCTTCCACATCGAAGACTCCACCTGTTTCAAATATATTTTCACCTGTGACAGGAAACGAATTTCGTGTGTTTATCGCACTAGTAATTTTGACGAGCATTGTCAGAAAACCAAATCTCAAAATGTATTTTTCTAAGAATCCAAATATCAGTACTCCTTTTTTCAATTCAGTTATGAGTCGCGATCGATTTATAGGAATATTATGTTACCTTCATTTTACTCTTGATAGTAATGCCCAAAAACTAAATAAATTGAAACCCGTGTTAGATGCATTAGTTTCAAAATTTAAATCTATATACACTCCTAAAAGAAATATGTTCATTGATGAATCTTTGTTCTCATGGTAAGGAAGGCTGGGATTTTGTCAATATATCCCCTCGAAAAGGTCCAGATATGGAATGAAAATATATAAATTGTCAGAATCGAAATCAGGCTGTATATGGAATTTCCTTGTGTATACTGGAAAGGACACGGAATTATCAAGCTCTGATGGCGAGTATGGAGAACGCATTGTGAAAACACTTCTAAGTGAACTTTTAGGAAAAGGATATACTTTGTATTTGGATAAATTTTTTACCTCTCCTGTACATGCAAAGTATTTGTTGTCTAAGAATACGCATATATGTGGTACAGTTTTAAAAAATCGGAAGGACATGCCAAAGAATTATCCATCTGTACCTAAAACATATATACACTAAAATTTTTAATATTTTGATAAAAGAAAATTTGTATGAAAAATATACATCAAATAGAAAATAAGTATTTCCTTTCTTCCTGAAAAAAGTAGAATGCTGCGTTGAACGGGTGATTTTTAGTGAATTTTTTTCTAGAGTTAGGCTTAGCGCAAAAAATTAGCCGTTTTTTGGGAAAAGTTCGGAAACGAAGCGCTCCGTCCTTTGGGCCACGGCAGTTTCGGAATGCCACCGTCCCGAAAGGGATAATGGAAAGAAATTCTAAATAAATATATATTATATGAGCAGCTAATCAAGAAATGCTGGAAACCACATAAAAGTATAATTGATTAAATAATTCTTAAATAAGCATCATTATACTTAATTAAAGTTATAAACATTTTCTAATGTGCATATGATTTTATACATTTTATTTCGCTGAATTTTAAGATTTGAAAAACAAATGCAGATAAGTATACTTACTAACATTGCAATTTTGTATGTATATATGGTCTAAGTGATGTTTAAATGGATTATAAATTTTACTTTAAAACTATAATATATTTACTGGATGACTCAGCCGAAACAGAAATTTAACTATTTCTTAGTATGGTAAGCACACACAAAACCCACCAACAGAGAGTTCGATTTGCGGTTGGTTGGTGGGCAGACAGTCCTTTATATAAAATAATGTAGTGCAGTGATATTGAACCCTAGTTTAGTGCATTAAAGAATAAAAACTGGAATAAAATTGGATGAGTGGGTAGGCACCTAATAAAGACATATATTTGGGGTGGGTGAAATGTACCAGTAATTTTAGAACTATATGGTGATGCCAATGACATAACTTGATTTTTGATTTTGGCACATCCAGAAAGAATTTCAAGGTGTCCCTTCACATAACGTACATTCTTTGGTCTTAGTAAGCAAAAAGTATATTTAATGCACTTTCTAAAGGAAAAATGGCTCCATGTTTAATTTATATGTTTGTGATCTATTTTATCGATGTTATAAAATAACAAAAATTAATTTCTAAAATAATTCATATTGTCTATTTTATTTTATTTATGTTTTTCAATGATGAATTTAAAGATAATTTTAATAATGCACAAGAAAATCTCCCAAAATTTATTAATAATAAATTACTACTAACTTCAGAATAGTTTGCACTAGCATCCTGGGAATCCCAATTTGGAAATTTTTCTATACAGTTTATAAAATTTTTCAATCCACACAAATGGCATCCCATTTGAGATCATTATTTCTAAAATAACAAATTGAATTCACATTGACTATTTTATTTTATTTGTTTTTCAATAATGAATTTAAAGATAATTTTAATAATGCACAAGAAAATCTCCCAAAATTTATTAATAATAAACTACTACTAGCTTCAGAACAGTTTGCACTAGCATCCTGGGAATCCCAATTTGGAAATTTTCCTATACAGTTCATAAATTTTTTTTCAATCCACACAAATGACATCCCATTTGAGATCATTATTTTAAATATTTATAAATATAGCTGGTTAAAAAAATATTAAATGAAACATAAAAGAAAAATCATAATTTTGTATGAGCTGAAACTTGTCTTGCAGAAAAAATTTCAAAGTAATTATATGCAGATCCCCTTTCTTATTCCATGCCCTGAAGCAATCACTCTGCCCCGTTTTATGATGGTAGGTCACTTGCTGGTACCTCAGAAAGATGAAAAGCATTTAGTTAGTGATACCTAGACAGAGCAGCCCATTCTAACAGAATTCAAATTATCCAACTCTTTGGCAAAATTGCAATACTTGAATATTTTTACACCTGCTTTCTGTTTCATAAAACATTTGTTTTAGTTGTTACAATATTTCAGACTCTGCCTTATACCCCCAGATATATCAACAGATGATTAAACACACAAAACTTTATTCTTTAAAGATTTTTGTATTCTTTGTAATTTTCGCTTTGTATACACTGTTTCATTTGATCTTTTTCTTTGTCAGCATATAGTTGTTCTAAGATTGCTGGTACATTTTACCCATCACAACCGTCTGTTTTCATGGGGTGCCCATCCAATGGAGCACCCCATGAAAGCCAAGACAACGAGGCCATAAGGTCTATACTAGACTAATCAAGTTATGACCTCAGAACATGAAAACACAGCTGGTGGTCATGTTTGTGGGATTGACATACACTATTAGAGGACTGTGCAAATTCTAAAAATAAAATTCACAATTTTATTCTTTATTCTACTAAACTAAAGTATAATATATAACTGAAATACATTATTTTTTATATAAGGATATATATATAATGGTTATGAGTGTAAAAAGCAATGGTTATGAGTGTACTTTAAAACAATTATGATTAATAATATTTACATTCTCTTTCAAATCTTAAAATTGAGCAAAAACAATTCTAAAACTATGTGCACATTAGTAAATGTTTATAACGTTTAGTTAAGTATAATGATGTTTATTTAAGAATTATTTAATCAATTAAGCTTTTATGTGGTTTCCAGCATTTTTCGAATAGCTGTTCATATAGCATATATTTATTTACAATTTTTTTTTCACTATGAGTCCATGGTTTGAAATTATTTTTGTATAATAGAGATAAATAGCGTCAACAAAATATTGTTTTTGAAAAAAATTAAAGATACACTTCTTTCGCAGATTATGGTCAAAGGTCAAATCAAGTGACCTTGAAATGAAAAATATCATTTACAGGGTCATGTGACATATGGTTCATTTTCTGTAACCGGAAGTTTTACATGTCCCAGGTGTTTTAATAAAAGTTTGCATGACTTGGAACTGATTTTAAACACAGACCAGTTTTACTATATTGTAGTTCATGTTTGTCACCCATTAACTAAAAAAACAACAATTTATATTTTTAATATTTAAAAATTTAGTTTTTTATTAAATGTCATTCCCCAGTGTGTGTTCTAACAGCCAAATAATAAAATCACAATCCTTCATTTTCTAGTTTTCTTTTAATTTGATGTTTTATATTAAATTTGATAATTTAAAGTAAAAAAAAGTAATAAAAAATCTGCTATGCATTAGAGCAATATTTTAAATTAATTTTTTACAACTGTCCCACAGCTTTTTTGCCATTCACTTGTCTATAAATTTTAACACCTTATTTTGTACATAGATGAAGACACAATATAATTGAAGCATTATTCTTTTCTATTAAATCCATATTCACCATTTCAAGAGTTCGACTACGTTCTAGCTATCATTATGTACAGGGAAATATTATAAGTATTTTTATTCTTTATCATTAACCTGTCTTAAATTATTCCCAGAATAAAAAAGTATATAATTTTTTTTTAACATATATGTGTGCCTAGTTAGTGTAGCAAACTGAATATCAAGTTAAGATTAAATGCAAATAAAACATATATACTCAGAGAGTAAAATTACAGGAATTTTTATTCCCCTGTTGTAATTTGCCTGCCTTCTTAATAGACAAGGGAATGACATTAGCTTAGAACAGATGAATTACATTTAAACTACATTTTCATTTTAGAAGAGAAAACAAATAAGGTAGTTCTAAATATAAGATTGCAAAGCAAATTTTTGATTTTTCTAATGATTATATATATATATATATATATATATATATATATATATATATATATATATATATATATATATATATATATATATATATATATACAGTAGGTGCCGCTTAATGTGATCGCTTTGGGACAGATGCTATTTGATAACAATAACCGATTGATAACAATAAACAAAAAGTATCAAACATAAAATTTTGATTTTAAAAATTAATATTTACTGTATTTTTGCAGCTACTACAAATTTAAAAGATTCACTAAGATTTAAAAGATTCACACAAACACTATTTTAAACAAATCGTTAAAATAGATCAATTAAAAAAAGTCTTTCAAAGTTGTCTGCCTTGTATTTTGTCTCAGCAAATTATTTATAAAACTTTCATATCTGTACTGTTCGCGAAAGTCCCCAGCAGTGCCTCTGTGTTGCACCCCGAGTCCCAAAACATGGAGAGCCTCTCTCATTTCAGTAGCAGTTGGAGGATTCTCAACAAGGTTTTCAGCTTCGCCCTCATCTTCATCCGATGCTTTTTCATCGTTTTCTTCGATAGAACACGATAGAGCTCGGCATACATCTTCATCAGTCATTGTTGTAGCCACTTGGGCATTCTCATCTATAGACATCCATTCTGCAAAGTCATTTTCAGTCATGTCGGATGGTACAAGTACTGTTTCATCGAATTCCGGTACATCCATACCTTCGTCCGCTTTAACGAATCCACCGTGCGAGAAACAGTTCTTAATTGTATTCTCGGACTCTCGATCCCACGACATTGTCAAAAGATGGAGAGCCTGAAGGACATTCGTCTTCTTTGCTAACGCGTTTGCACTCAGTTGTTCCGTACCTTCCATATTTTCCAAAACCCTAGTGCGCATTCCTCCACGGTAATACGCTTTCATTGCACGAATTATTCCTTGGTCACATGGTTGGATAAGTGATGTAGTGTTGGCAGGTAGGAGAATGATTTTGATATGCTTTAATGTGACATTTACATCGTGGGCTCTGCAGTTATCGATGAGTATGATGATATTGTGATCTAATTCTTTATCCCACTTTAGAAGCCATTCGCTGAATAGAGCAACTGTCATCCACGCTGTTTTATTGGCAGCATAATCAACAGGCAATTTTTTAACACCCTTAAAGCATCTTGGCTTTTTGGTTTTTCCGATAACAAAGAGTTTCTTCTTCTTTCCAGTCATGCTCGCACAACAGAGAACAGTTATACGTTCTTTTGAAATTGAACTTTGATTGATTTTTTTGAACAGGTACGTATGTTCTGGCAAGGCACGAAAATAAAGTCCAGTTTCGTCAGCATTGTAGATGTTTTCGGGTGAATAATCAGCGATTATTTTCGGCCATTCTTCGGAAATCCATGCCTTTGCAGCTGGAAAAGCGGCATCCTTTTCTTCCCCATGGGTACGTTTGAACACAATGTTCTCCCTTTTCCTCCAGCGATTAAACCACCCGTCTGTTGCGACGAAATTTTTTTTGCCCATTTTAGAAGCAAGATCTTCAGCTTTCTGCCGCATTAAAGGACCGTTTATGCGTGCATCCTTTTCCCTAACATTGGCAAACCACAGTGTCAAAGCCGATTCGACTTCTCCACATTTCCCAGTACGTCTTCGCTTACAGTTCAAATTTGCGTTCAACTGCGCTTTATTTTCAATCTCGTCGCGATTCTTTAACATTTTACAGAGTAATGGCTGAGAGATTTTTAATGCAGCAGCAGCATTTCTTTGACTCATCTTGGGTAAATTATCAAAACGTTTCAAAATGTCAATTTTGTCCTTAACAGTTAAATCATTGCGTTTTTTTTCCATTGCTAAAATGCTTGACCATCTGCAATAAAGTTTGAAATGCAACTTTACAGAGAGAAAAAATTCTACAACTTACAACAGTCCAAGAACTTTGCTTACTGATAAGAAAAGAACTCAACGCTTTTCCTACGCCCACACCATTCTCAAAGGGGGAAAAGGGGGAGAGAAATCACCACCTGCAGAGCTGGCACCAAGCGCCGGGATTCCTGCACGTGCGATTTCTGCACAAAGGGCCCCTGTTTGGGGATTCTCCCTTTACTTTTACGTATATGGAGTTTGGATTTTTTGTTGAGAGAATGAAAAAAAAAATTCGAAAATGGTACAAGAACGATGAAAGTGAAGTGATAAAGTGATAACAATAAACGAAGGCGCTGATTACAAAAACCGATTTTTTTAACATGTGTTAATATACAAGCGTTCGGGACTTCGCGATTCTGATAACATTAAACGAATTATAACATTATCCGCGATCACATTAAGCGGCACCTACTGTATATACTAACAAAGCAGTTGCCTATATTAAGTTTCATTCCTCTGTCATACTGTCATTTACGTGTTGTTTTAAATATAAAAATTTGCATTTTCTATTTAATTCCCCCAAAATGATTGCTGCCACTGTTTTTATTTTTAGTTTAAATGACCCATTTTTAAATATAATGCAGGAAACAAATTGAAAAATAGAAAAAAAAATATTGCAACAAGAAAGATGAAAGTCTGTTTACAGAAAATGATCCATATCACAAGAAAGATCATACACCTTAAGCTACGAAATAAGTTTTATTTCAGCATAATCCATTGATTAGGTAAAAATATACAGATATTTGAATATGTCAAGAATAATAAATTACCAGATTTTCCAAACATCAAATATTTTATAAATAAAAAATAATAAAAATTAGAGACTAAAATTTTGCATACAGTTTTAAATATGAGTGACCAACAAAATAGCCAAGTTTTAAAAACATCAGTGTCAGTCAGGTTGGGGGCTGTGTTGATTTGACATGGAATGACCCGCAAGTTACTAGCTACAATGTCTATTAGAAGATATAATGCATTAACTTGAATATACTATGACATCTAATTGAACACAACTCAATAATTTTTCATTGTGGAATTAAAAAAAAACAGTGAAATATAATTATCTGTTGAACATGAATATTTATGGAAAACATTTGCATAAGTAAAATAAATGAATTTCTCTTAATAGTTATCCTGTGTATTCAAAATTGCTTGAATCTTCAAATAACATTATGCTTAGATAGCTAAACATCAGCTATGATATATCATATCTTTATATACTTAGAAAACATTTTGCTGTCTGAAAGTACTTTTTTATTAATTCTTAAATATCATGAGAGTCCTCATTATATGAAAAAGGGTTTTTAAAATATTATGAATAAAAATATGCAAAAAAAAAATATAGTTCAAATTATATAGCAGATACAAGCCATCTGGCTAGTAATTTTCAAATTTGGCTAGAAAATGATTCTCTATTAGAAGTAAAAAATCAGAAACTATACTAAAAGATCAAAATTTACTAGCTAAATTTGAAAGTTACTAACCAGCTGTTAAGAACTTATAACTTTAGCTATAATTCCACAATACATGTTAAAATATTTACATGAAATAAAAAAAACTTTAACATAGTTTTTAATTATTTACAAGAACAAATCAGAAATCAACTTACTACATGTAATTAAGGAAGACTGACTCTTGCTGAGATGGTAAGGGGAAGAAGGTGTACTACGACTACTATAGCTGGAAAGGTCTTGGATATTCGCTAAGTGGATACAACAGAAAGAACTATTTATAAAATAAAGATTAAAGCATACCTTTTAAGAAAGCTGAAATGATAATGCAAGGTAAAAATGTATAAATAATCAATATTTATTTGTTTACAAAAATAATAAAAATTACAGAATGCTAAATGTGAAATAAAATAACAAGAAAAGATGATAATTTTGAAAATGGCACAAATGACAATACTCATTGTTATACAATGCTTCATCCTTGTACATAGAGTAGTAAGGTTCGATATAGCAATACTGATGCCAAACAGACAGCTACAAAAAATTTGCAAACTAACCTACTAACCTTTGAATTGTTAGGATGTTTCTAGCAATAAGAATTTAATTTTAATATATGCACAGGGTCGCTACATGGGTACTAGGTATCCAAACTTCAAAATGTTTTATATTAGCTTCCCATCGTTAGCAATATATGCAACAATCTCAAATCAACACTATAAAAATTATGATTACATACATACTGAACTATGTATTGAATGAAATAGAACATTTTACGAAATGTATTTGCATTTAGAAAAGTCAAATTATAAGGTATGGGTTAAAATTTTTATCAGTTTATCAGTTTTCCTATTATCTATTTATTTTATAGTTATGATTATGTATTGTAGAATGAGTAGATAACAGGAAAACTACATATGATATAAAAACTCTAGCTTCTAGCCCTAATGAGGATAGAAAGTGTATTCTGCTTTTTAAAGGAGCATTACTAGGGGTTCAAAGACACTAATTATAAGTTTTCTTCAGGAAATGTATGTATACTTGAATTATTTAAACAGAAATATGTATAAATTATTAAATGCTCTCTTTATATATATATACACAATATATATATAAATCCTTGATTTTTCCATAATACATAAAGCTATATCTTGCGGTTTTTAAAGCAATGAATTCTATTTGTATGTTTCGTCTATTTGACTCTCAGTAAGAAAAATGTCTCCGACCCATCTTTTAAAATGGAATTAGTGGACACTTTTAAAAACTCACAATTATGTAGTTACATCTTCGAAAGGTCGAAAGGTCCAGTTAATCATTTGTAGATGCTGCACCCCTTGAACCCGAGAGGACGGATGTTCCAAACAAACATCTTTCGTCATTTGTCCTCTTATCACTTCTGTGAAAGAAGCAAAATGAAAGCTTTTCCCCAAACTTATCCAATCCGGCCATCTAGGGAATGAATTTTACAGTAGAATGTATGAAAAAAAAAGATGGGCTGGTATGTGACCCACAATTGTTAGTATTGGATGTGTTTTCTGAAAAAAAAAAATCCTGTTGCATGAAACTTTTATTTTTCACCCGAATTGAAAATTAAATTCTTTTAGGAAAAAAAATTACACTTAATTCTTAAAACTGCATGATTCAAAATATCTAAATAACCCCACTTTTGCTTTGGTGCCCTTGTGTGATGCACAACCTGCACACCTATACGCAGTGGCCCTAGCAGGAACTTTAAAAAAATCGGGAAACTCACATTTTGAAATATATCATAGTAATATGAAAACATGGAATGATCAATATGGTAATACTAAACAAAGCTGAGCAGAAATATAACCTATTTTTGGAAGTATTTTCAAAATTAAAGATAAATAAATTGCTCTTTGGCAAAATGCCAATCATTTATAATTCTATTTCAATTGATTGCCTTGAATGGAAATTACTTGTATAAAAGTAAATCTTATGAGATACTCAAACTGTTATTTTTGGCATGAGAAAGTAATGAATGTGCAATAAAATTTTATTAATCATGTTAAACAGCCCTGTCATATATTACAAATCTTTAAAGACATTACCAAGAACTTACTCCAAGCAACAGTTATTAAAAACTATAAAGTTAACAAAATTTATTTTGAAACTTGAAAATTATCAGATATTCAGCCATAAATGCTTGAAGTAAAGGGAAAATTCAAGAATAAAATATAATACTGCAGTGATGTATCCTAAATCCGAAACTGGGCTATCCCATTCCATAACCTAGCAAAGCACAAATTATAAAAATATGTGTCCAGTACCAGACTTTTCCCACAGTTTAACAAATTTAGATATTGTGAAAAAACAATAACATAAATTATAGTTTTCCTGTAACTCAAAATAAAATAAATAAGCAAATGAATTTAATCAAATTCTTTAATTCTTTATAAACTTTAATTCTTTTGAGATATCATACTCAATGTTGAAAAGTTAAAATTTGTAATATCTTGAGAATACCCCTGGAAAACTCCTACACAATGATGTCTATTCATTTGTTGTTAAAAGTATTTATAAAATATTCACTCATTTAATAGTGAGTATATTTAGTTTTTTAGGATTTTTTCCATTGTAGGTCAAAAATATGCAATATCAAAGGAATACTAGCATCCTACAAATGTTATTTGCTTTTAAATAAAAAATTACAGATAAAATTGCTACTTTTATAACATTTTTTAACATAATTATTTTTTATAAAGTTTTTAATTTTTTTTTTTAAATATTTAGAAAAATTGATGGCTTTTTCTAATCTCTGTTCCCCGAAAATTAGTAGGGCTCTGACATTTATCGATTGAAATAATTGCACCAAATTTCAGTTGAGTCACCAAATTTGCTAAAGCGATATTGTGTCCACAGACTCACAGACAGACACAGAGACATAATTGAAATAAATGGCTCAAGACATGTAAAAGCATCAAAATCAAAATGTCATATTTTTAACCCCATCAGGATACTTTCCTTCCCTATATACTATATATTGCGTGGGGAAAGGAAAAATTGCAATAGAAAGTTTAAAATTCTTAAATAACAGAAAGTAATTAAATAATTGGTGGGAGGTGAGGTGAAATACATCAGTTCTTGAATCCAAGATATGTTCACTGGCTACATGTCAATTTAAAAATTATAAAAAAATTAAAATAAAAACATTCATTTACTTGTTTTACTACGACCTTGCACAGGCTTAGGACTATACTTCTTCCTACTAATGATGGGACTGGATTGGGGAGAGTAACGTACTTGAACCATCTTTCCTGCAACAGTAAATTGGCTTGCATCTTTATCTTCAACTCGGTTTCGCCACTGATCCTGAGCTTCTCCCAGCATCATAATGCGATCCAACAAGCTATGAGGTCTCTCCCCAACTGGCTTCTGTGGCTAAAATAAAGTAGCTGTTTCAGCATTTATACACCATTAAAATATTTGGAGAAAGTTTCACTCAACTCTCATACATTATCACTAACATAACAATATTAACCCTTTTGTTACTGGTGTACAAGATCAAAAATAAATGTTTAAACATTTACTATAAATTTACATTCATGTTTGCAACTATTATTATTATTTATTTTTCTATGTGTTTCTTCCATTGAAAAAAGTGGTCATATTGTCAGATGGTATTTCAACAAATATATCTGCCAAGAAAATGAGTAACAAAGGCTTAAAATCAAACATTCCCTTGTTAAAATAGAAGTTAAAACTCGCAACGAATATATGTCAATCCAGAGAAAATTGATAGCTAACAAAATTTCCTACACACCCTTTCTGTTAATGAAGATAAACCCTCAAAACTAGTAATTAGAGGCCTCTCTGTCCCTACGGACATAGACCTAATTAAATTTCAATTAATAAATCTTAACTTCAAAATGATTAGTATCACTCAACTTAAAAAGGCCCCAAGAGTCAGAAAATCTTAATGCCCTTCTTTAATGTGCAGACCCATTAAACTCCCGAAAATGTAGAAATTTATGAGATTAAAGAATTCCTGGGGGTGCAATTTAAAAAAGAAAAATAGAGGCCATAACCAAAATCCACAATGTTTTCCCTGCCAAAAATGGGCACATAGTGCCTGTTATCTACCGCCCAAATGTGGTGGGAAATGTGATAGTTCCCACAAAACTATTGATTGCTCAAAACAAGATGTCTCAAATACCTGCACAAATTCTGGGGGTGCACATCCCGTCCGCTACAAAGGTTGTCCTAAATTTCCAAAACCTAAACTCCCCTTCCCCTGGGACTTAAATTCAAACTCCAATAATTTAACTTAAATTTTGTCAATAAACACCAATCCTATGGAAGTAAATTTACTAATAACCAAGATGATTTTCCAGAATTCCCTAAAAAGACCCCAAAACCAAATGGAAATAGTGAGCACTATGTTGAATTTATTCACATATTGTTATCCTTCAAAATGAAGTACTCTTGAAAAACTGTCCTTAACTGTTTTACAAAAATTTTACCAGAACTGAAAACAGGCAAGGATGAAATGGACAGGATTCATATCCTGTACTCAAATCTTAGCGAAGCAGGGGATTAAATTCCCGTCTCCTGATTTGTCTCCTTGATGAGCTCAGGATCTCAGTGTTTTACAAATACAGCTTTTCATGGTTTCAAGACTTCTCGGAGCACAGATACCCCACCCACTTAAACTCCTCCTTTATTTCTTGAGGAACTTTGCCTCATTTTCCAAATTATTCGATTCTAGCGATCTTGAATTGTGATTCATTACAATTCAGATCCAAAAGCATAGCTCATTTATTGAATATTCTTTTCTGTAATTTACCTTTTATTACTATTACTCCCTTAGATTGGAGTATAAAGGCAGCACTAGTCTCTCCTGGGAATTCCGTAATTGGATATCCCTTGAATCCTTGAAAAAAAAATCGAACATCTACAGCAAATTGAAATCATTACATACAGTAGCCACTGCAAAAAAAAAAAAAATTCCATCAAATGATTTAAGGTGCCAGACTATCGTGTACCCCAAAGTGCATCAACTGGCCAGATTTTTCCTGAAGGATCCCATGCATTTAGACTTAACTCTACAATGATCATTTTACATCTAATTTCACAATAAATACGCCTATTTCTTTAATATGTATTTTTATCTAAATAAATTAAATTCTAATTCCACCATTATTGTTTACAAAATTTACTGTTATAAAAGTTTTTTTACTGTTATAAAAGCTAAAAAGTGTTTGATAAATTAATACCCAATCGTAGTAGAGCAAGAGCTTTAAAAACTCAACAGCAAATACATGGGAGGACCATCTAGTAGTACATAAAATAACAAAATTTTTATTTTCAACCTCATTTCCAAATTTAAGGTGTCCTAAAGTGGACTCTGATCGAAGGTACCCCACTCTCTCCTAATTTTTAAGATTGTTAGTAATATTATAAAAATCTGCATTTGTATAGGATTTTCAGTGTATTTTGTTTTATTGTGGAAATATTTTTCAGTTTTGAAATTTTTTCGCATCTACTAAAATTTTTATATTTATTTCATAAAAATTAATATTGATATAATTTTTATATATTTTTTATAATAATGATAAATTTTTATATTTATTATATGAAAAATTATTTTTCAAACACGTTATTAATAAAACAAAGGGATAGTTTCTGAACAACGCTATTAAAACAATGATTTAGACACTTAGAAATAGTTGAAACTTCGGCTAATCTTTTATTCAAATGCATACAAAAGCATTTTATCATATTATTTTTTTTTTTTTTTCAAATTGCAGAGAATAAGACATACATTATACAAACAGAATAAATATCCTGAACATATAACATGAACAGTCAATGTCTCCTAAACAATGGCCAGAGCCGTGAACCTGTTAGTCGTCACATGACGTTGCCCCAGCGCATCAGTGGGGGTCGGAACATACCGCGCCCAACATCACAACATCCATGTCTGCAGGTGGGACATGGATGAACATGACATGGTGGGACATGAACCCACAACCCGGCAACCAAGCGATCACAAGGAAATGCCTGCCCTTGACCACTTGACACCACATCGACTTTTATCATATTATAAACAGATGTAAAAAAACTTTCGGAATTTTTATATAATCTTCTGGATATGTTAAGGAAATACCTTGGATTTTCATTAAATATCATACCATGTTCAGCCAAGTGCAAAAGTAAGATTTTTTTTCTTTTTTTGTTAGTACACTATTATACATATATTTCATTAAAACAAATTATAAATAAATATATATATATATATGTTTGAAATGTAATAATAAGAATTATGTAAAAATAAAAAAAAATTAAAATACAATTCAAGTAATATTAACATCACCATAGAAGCAAATTCACGGCCATAATGCCGATAAGAGAAAAGAACAGAACCTTCCCAAATTCGATGATTAATCAGAATTAAATTCATCTTCAGGTCTGAGTATTTAATTCTAATTAACCCAAACAAATGCCTGTTTCAGATTAAGCAATAGTACATTACTATAAATGCTTAAACTCAGACTACAGGCATCAAAAAATGAAAAAATGAAAAAAGGATACATTAAGAAAATTGTATTACCATGCAGCATGAACCCTTCTTCTTCTACCACGTGTATACACGATCAACCTCAACAGTTTAATCTAGAAGCACCGGAATGAACAAATCGAAATTCTACCAGGAAGGTAGTATGAACGTTCACGGAAATACTCCCAAACCCGTCCAGTGAGTCTAAGCTGGAGACTGGACAAGCAATTCAGAATACAACTTCCCAAACATGCAGAACTGAATATGAATATGAATCAAAGATGAAAATTTCTACTAAACAAGTAATTCATAGGAAAACTGGATAATCGAGAATGCCACTATACACCATTATAAGGGCGCTCAAAACGTAGTTTCAATACTAACAAAAGTTACATTTTTTGCGAAAATAAAATTCAAAACATTAATGTTAATGAATCTTATTTTCCGATTTTTTGATTTTTCTAATGTTTTTGACTTAGTTTATTATTTTTCATTTTTATTTATTTATATAATTAATAAATAATTATATATAATATACACATATACATACATATACATATATATATATATATATACACATACACATACATATATATATATATTTTTTTTTTTTCTCTCTCCTGTATGTTAGTCACTATAATTGGAAATGTTTTCTAGGATGTTATCGAGTGAAATTTGATACACTGAGTTGATAATTTTAATAACAAAATTGGGGGGATATGCATTATATATATATATATATATATAATATAATAATAGTAGTTTGAAAATCCAATGAATGAAAAGTAAGAAGATGTAACACGATAAACCTAACTTTTTAAAACACCCACAGAATAAAATATAATACAGCAAATCATCAATCAAATGGATAAAAAATACAAAACACAAGCTATCAAGTTACAGAAAATCAACAAAATTCAAAGGTATGGAAACAAAAAAAGAAAAACTTAAACTAAATTCAACTATCTAACTGGCTTACAAAACAAAAGTAAAAATCAACTAATCCTCAAGCAAATGGAAAAAATAAATAAATAAAATAAATATCGAATCAACAAGTCAATGAAAAATATCATAATACAAAGGTATGGAATCGAAAAAAGTATAACAAACGAAATCAAGCACAAACGCTATACACGTGGACAAGGCTCTAAGCCTAAATCATGAATTGTTAACCTCTACAAAAATCTAATAATGTCCAAGTTTTTTGTAGAAGCAAACACAAAAATGTATGTTTCTGAAGAAATAGATAGATTATATCTATAAACTATTTCTACTTGGACGACATACATAAAGAAGGAATAAAAAAGAAAAAATGAATACCTGGTAAAAGCACAGCGTATCCACAATTAAGTCGATATCGGTAACACTGATAGAAGAGACCAGTGTTGCCATTCGTAAAGAAAAAATAAAAACCATTTACTGTTGCCATTCATAAGAATTGAAAAACAGTTAAGCGAAATGTGAAGAAAAAGTATTAATATACAAAAAGAGCTACTAAAAGGAGGGACAAATAATAGTAATGCTGAAGTGGAAGAGAATGTAAAAAAAAAAAAATATATATATATATATATATATATATAAATATATATATATATATATATATATATATATACAATATATATATACACACATATTCTATGCTCTATTTATGTTAAATTCATCTTTTTTTAATTGGGGTTTGTTGGTCTTTTAGCATTGACAAAAAGGATCCCTAACACATTCTCAAAACAGCTATATGCTGCAGTATATCTTAACTTGTGCATTATTATGTTGTTTCATTTTTCCTTATGTGAGAATACCTTATGTGAGAATGCCTATTTCCAGTTTAGAAAAAAAAATTTGCAATATCACGAGAATGGCACATATTTGTGATGTTATTATTTTTTAAATAAAATATCAATCTCTATATTAAAATGCAAAATAAACCTTTTTTTTTATGATGTGTCTTTAATTTCCAAGATACAATTAGAAAAATTGAAGATATTCCCTAAATCAATCTCCCTGAATATCAATAAGCCCCTTATGCTTATTGATTGAAATAACCATACCACATTTCATTCAAAGTGCTCGATTTGAAAGATATGCCTACAGACATAAACCATAACTAAAAAATAGTTGATTTGCGATCAGGGATACTCGAAACTTGTGTAAAATTTTGAAGTCAAATTTATAACATTCATCACAATAGTTTCCTTCTATATATTGTAGGAAAATAAATATCTTACATCTTTGACACGCATAACTGGTCCATCAGGCTTTAATAAAATAGGAGGTTTTCCTCCTAATCTTTTCTTCCAGTTTTCTGATCCACTTCTTTGAAGAGCAGCCAATCTGGAGAACAAAAACACATACAGTTCAATTCAAGTAAAAAGATTATTTTTTTTTCAAAAGAACTTTAAAAAGTAACTGTCCAAGCAAGTTTTTCTTACTTTCACTCGAAATATCTTTAAAACAATAAAAGATAGATATAAATAGAAGTAAGCGATGAAAATATGTATTAAGAAATTTAATTTCTAGATCTATATTTATTTTTTTAAAAAGCTCTTACAGTTTTCAGTAATCATCTTGTCAAGTTGAAGATGATTAAAAATTTGCTGTTTTTTAAGTTTGCAACGCTTATATCTCAAAAACTCCTGCTATGAACAATAAGCAAGAATTCATAGCTCTTTGAAAGCCCTACAAGTGTATATAATTTGATTTTTGATCAAGCTGTGAGTTTTGAAGTATAGTGGTTATAATTTCGATATTTTAGTATTTCAATCTGGGTTTCCCTAAGGGTGGGAAAGCTGTAACATTTAAAATGTCATGAGTATTACAGCTCAATATGTTCACTTACTCCTTTGTTAAAATATTGATGCAATTAAATTGGGTAATTACAATGTGTTCTGTTAGAAAGAATTTAGGTAATGATTATCATAAAAAGATTTACAAAGATCATTTTGGTTTTACTAATTTGCAGCTCTAAAATTTAGATATTAATTTACTAGCATGTGTAACAGGTGTACTAATTGTTCTAAGGTGCTGGATGCATGCAATTACCGTCAGTATGATTAATCCAAAAGTTAAATATGTTATTTATTTCTCTATGCTTCACAGTAAGAACTACAAGAACTTTCAAGCTTGTGTATGCCTGAGCAAAATCAGGGAAGCACTGTTACTGTAGAATAAAATTGTTTTACAACTTCTCATAGGAAAATAGTTTGCAATGGAATTGGTGCTACTGTTAAATGTTTAGCAACTCGATTTAGCTGGCAAAATCCTTATGAAAATAAGACTGTTACGAAAAGGTCTTCACAACTTTTTTTAAGAAGGATATGTCAGGTATCAAGTCACCTAAAATATATCTACTTATGAAATCTTAATGTTAGAAACAAGGTAGAAAAATGTTTGCACAATTGCAGAGCAAAGAAAAATCATATTTTCAACCTATGTTACTACATACATAACACATATTGAACACTACATAACACACATAACTACATAACACACATAACACATATTGAATATCAAATTGAATTTGTAATAAAAAAACCAGAAGAAGTAATCAGTGTAAAGAAGAAAAAATATATTGCAGCTTTTGTCTGTTAATAGGGAGCGTCTGCTATTGGGGAGGTATCAATCAGTAAACTAATTTTTCAGGCGTAATTATTAAACTATTCTAATACAAGTTTAACCTTGTTCAAGTAATATATTTAAGTAATATAGTACAAACACAAAGCACCTCCAGTGCAAGAGGAGACCTGCAATGCACTTTAAATTAAATTCAAAAGCTTCATATAAATTTCATATATACATAGTACACTTATACTGACATATTTAAATTAATTAAATTAAAAAAACTTACCAGTTGCATTAAATATTGAACCAAACAGAAATAAATTTTAAGACTGTTTATTGAATTACTGAAAGAAATCAGTTTTAAACTGTTTGTCTCGCTAGTTTACCAACACAACATTTCCCTCGAGATCAATTTTCAATTTACTGACAATGTTGAACTCTTCGTGATCTCTAGTGTCCAGGAAGTACTTTTGTAGTGTCTCTATACTCTTCAGCACAATATCTTTTTTGTCAGTTTTTTTTTTCATTTTTATCATCACATTCTTCATCATCGGTTTTATCTTATTGGTTTTGTTTTATGAAACTACTGATACCCTGTTCTTGTATCTTCAGTGCATAAACTGTCATCCACAGTAATATAACAGGGGAAAGAAACTTTACGGAAGACATATTCCCCCCCCCCCTTTTCACAAACTAGGTGATAAAATATTATCGAAAATTATCTGGTCTCGTTTTTCTACCTTAAGAATGACTGGCATTTCCCTCACCTGTTCATTTGTAGTTCAATTGCTACTAAGTCATAATTGTATTATTTTTATTTCTAAGAAATAAAGATCCACAACTCCTGAAAGATTATTTTATGACTAAAATTTAGACTTGTAATAGGAAATAAATGCACTTCCTAAAGAAAGCTACTAGCACATAAATTCATGTAAATCTACAAAGTTTATTCTAAACAATTTTTAATTTCAGAACATACCAAAATCCTGACAAAAATGTGTTGGTCAGTCCGAACTCCATCCGCTATTAGGAGTGTCCAGTAATCAGGAGCAAAATTCATAAAATCCTATTTCAAAGGACTGGGGATTCAGAAATTATCTGTAAACAGGGAGTGTCTGCTAAAGGATTAGCGGACAAGCTCTGTTAGTGAAGGTTTAACTGTATATCTATGCTAAAGTAGTTAAAATGATGAAATTTATCTTATATTTGAATAAGTGACATGATGATTGAAGATCGTTACTTCAGGTGAACAAATTTTATTGAAAAATATATTATTTTGTATTAGTATAATGATATATATATATAGGGGATGGTGGTGTACCTTGGACAGGTTTGTACCTTGCAGGGGCGGATCCAGAAATTTTTTTCAGGTGGGGCGCAAAGCTAGAAAGCTAATTTACACATATTTTGTTAAATTTGTGGTCGTGTTTTGTTATATTTGACCAAAGAACGCAAACAGTTCACTTCCAGTGCACTGTTGATGAGGGGTCTCCTTCCACTAAATTATTAATTTGGTTCTGCTGTCTGCCAGTTAGTCTTGGGATGGTTAGTTCGACTCCCAATTCCTGCTTTCCTCCTCCATCGCTAATTCAGTATAGAACTTCTTAGCGGAGGTATGTCTTATCTTTAGCACTTTGACCGTTTGTTGAATTGTTACAGTGTCTTCGTGTGCATCCAAGCTCTTCTGTAAACTTATAATTCAATGGTTTGATTATAACCATTAAATTTCTCAATGAAAATATGGCCATTATGAATTCACAATGCAATATACCTTTGAGATTTGTTTTGGCCGCTGTTCCCATATCAAGGCATTGTGTTCATTTTCACTAAAGCTGTTGTAAAGTGAGTAACAAATCAATTTTTAACTGAAAAATTGAGTCATGGCACTAATTCAAGCGGGTTCAACACTGTCCGACCAAGGAATAAACCCAAGTGATCTCTCAGTACCACATGACTATTTTAGATGGTTTTGAAAAAAGAGATAATTTCTTCTATAGTTCTTAGTGCGTTCCTGTTGGAAGGCGCATCACAGTAACTAGAAATTGCCAAATTAAGATGAGGATTTTTGCAACAACATAGAGAGGCGTTCATAACTTCTCTTTTAATTTCCATATCCTACACAGTTGCGAAACATTTACGGTCCATCTATTACAACAAGTCGCTACTTCAGATCTAGTTCTAGTTCTTTTATAAACTTAAGAATACTTTCCTAAGAACAGAACTTCTAATTGACCAGTCTTTGTCTTATCTCAAATGTCTCCTTGAAGTTCCACGAAACATACAAAATTTTCTTTTCCAATGCCATTTGAGCAATACCGCACTGATAAACAGAGTTGTAACTTGGGAGATTTATCAGTGATTTTATGAAATATTATACTGTAATATTTTTTCCTGTACCTGTGTCAGAATTACTTTGAGAATCTCGACACAAATGCAGATTGTCAACTCATTGCAAGTCATTTGAATGTTGCGTTTGTATAGGATTTTTCTGATTGATTTTATACAATATTGTCTCCACTGTCAATTTAAAAGCGAAAGACTTTGAGGATTCCTTGATTCCTGGTAGGTTTATGATTGGTGTCTAGCTCTGATGACCTCTCTGTGAAATATTTTGGCGGCCAAACATCAGAATAGATTTTATTATTGGATGCAGCCTTTCCATGCTCTCTTTAACTTATGTCTGTAAGAAAAAGTTCTTTTGGTTCGGATTATCTATGGTAGGACGAACGTTTTGATAAATATATAAGCTCGTCCTATTGTGTTCTTCAATGTTATTTTATTTTTTCTAAAAAAAATAATTTTTCATGTGAATTTTAAATACTTTTTAAGTGGCTTTGTATTTCTTAACATAACGTGTGCCCACAAACATGCAGAAATATTCCAGTTTTGACGGCACACACACAAAGTCAATGTTAGTTTTCGAAATGACTGCTTGAACTTTCCTTTGTTCTTAACTACCACGGTTTGGTTGATAAATGAAGGATACGTGTAAGCTGAATCACCATTCCAGTGATATTTTAGCAGTTCCTATTTTATCAGCTCACATGCCAAACTGATGCTCCGTATGCATATACGGGCAAATGTAAAAAATTGAAACCATTGTTATTATTTGAATTACTCATTTGAGAAAAAGCACATGTGCACACAAACAGTCCATACAGAAGAAAGACAAAATTAATCAATAGTGAATAGTGATTTACATACTTTTCAGAGTTTCAAACGACGTGATGTCGAAACAGCATTAATAAGCACTTTAGAGAAGATATTCAAAATAATATCTGCTGAACATATAGCTTTAAGAATACGCCGTTAATTGTGACTCTTTAAAAAAGTACGAAAACACAAAAATAATTTGATTATTGAGCTGAGCATAACAAAGCTCTTTAGAATCCGCCCAAATGTCATCTTTGTCACAGTTTTTCACAAGAACGCATGGCTTTAAAAAACTTAAAATAATTGCACAGTGGACACAACTAAAATTTTGCACAGGGTCTAAACAAACGCGGACTAGGTTTTTAGCTATGGAAATCAAAAATAGTATGAAAAAATTAGAAAATTGTGTGAAAAGTATAAAAAACGAAATAATTTTCCTCAAAAACGATTTTAACGATTGTGATGAAATTTTCTTTGTAATTAGTTCGTATAAATACAAATGAAACCATATTAGTCGCTTTCACGTGAAAAATCTTGCTCCCACCCCCTTCAACCAAGTCTCACCGTCTCCGATGCAACCACAGAGACAAATCATTAAACTAGTTCCCCTTAAAATTCTTTTCAATTTGATGCCTCTATTTCTGATTTTGGTTAAAAATTGTGTCTGTTCAATAGTTTTTCATTATTTTCGTACGTTGTTCATTGCATATTCTCACATTCTATTGCATGTTCAATCAACGCCCACCTAAGTTAAGGCATAACTCTAGAACACTGTATTATATCATATGCAATCTCGCATATGCAATTCTCCGAAGTCAAGATATAACCCAAGATCAGTGAGTTATAGAAATTGACAAATCCCAATTTTCGATTGGCTTTACTTATGTTGCAATGTCTCGAGTTCACACATTTGAGGAATTATTGATCGAGGCATTCCCAGAAACACGACTGTTTGGTATCAACCACCAATTAAAAAGGTTGAAGTTGCGCGATTATAATAAACATTGTAAGATAGAAATTCTTACCGCACTCGAAAGATCAGAATTTGCAATGTATGCAGGTTTCAGTACTCTATAATCTGTGAGTTTCAGTTTCATGTTCACGGTAATTTTCTTTTCGTATATTAAACTCTGAGAACCTTTTACTTTCTTATTATATTTTACTTTTGGTACAAAGTTCGTCCCAGCTACAACACGCCGAAAAATAAGACATAATGGCATAATTCAATGAAATTTTACTTTTCATTAGCTTTCTCAACTCAATTAGTTATTACCGCTCTGAAAGCACACCTAGCAAACTATCTTAGAAAATTTGAGGAAAGTCTTACCCAGTATTTCTTTCAGGACATTTTAGTCGGGGGGGGGGGGGAGCGAATGAGATTTTATGGGGAGCAAGTTTTCTATTTGCCGAGTATACATATATTTAAGTGCTGTGTCATATAAATAGAAACTAGGTTACCATAAAATGTCATCCGGGGGGCGCGAATACTCGTCTCCGGGGGAGGGGGTTCCCTATTCCCGTAATACAATGTGTTAAAAAATCCGGAGTAATAACGATAACACTTCATCCTCACACAAGTCATAAAATGCAACCGTTAGACAGAACAGTGTAGAACAGTGTTTGGGTCCCTTCAAATCATTTTATAACTCTGCTGTCAATGACTGAATGACACCTGGAAAAATTGGAAAGCCCATAACAATTTATGAGCTAGCAGCGATGATTGGAAAAGCGTTTCCATAAAGCTTTATACCCACCTACATAGTGAGCACGGATTTCAAGTTAGTGGGCTTGTGCCATTAAACAAAAGCATTTTTGAAGATTATGATTTTTGCCATCATTTGTAACTGATAGATCAATAAGTGATACTGAAGCTGGCCCCAGTGGTGTTGATAATAATGGCACACAATAAACAGTGAGATTGAAACAGCTGTTATTATTTCACCTAAAGTCATCAGACCATTTCTGAAGGCATTTAAGTTCTCTTCTGACATTTAAGTCCTCTTCCTTTATTATATACAATAAAAATTATTTTTACTGCAATAACTTTGCTTTATGTGTGTTGCAGCAAAAATATCAATCATGGCTCAAGGTACAATACACTGTGACTCAAGGTACAATGCTGGGTTGTACCTTGAACTACTTTACATAGCTTCAGAAAATCATCCCTCTTACTCTTAAAATTGCTGATTTTGTTTTGGTAAAATTCTGGGATGGTGAAGCAATAGTAGTAGAAAGTGTTGCCTTCATAAAAAAGCAAATATGATAAAATACTAGAGTTTGAGGAATGTAGATTATATGCAAGAAATTATGGTATAGTAGTTTTACAATTTTAAATACATAAAATTGCGAATTGCAAGGATGTATGCAAAAAGTCTCAAATAAATTAAAATCGTACAAAACCCTAATTATCTTCCCTCTAGTATTAAAATATTATGAACTGTTGCAATTAATAAAGCATAGGCAGTATTTTCATAAAAACTAAATGAATGACAATATTTTAAAAATAAAAATTTTTTTGGGGCACATATATTTTTTTATAAATGTGTTTTTCGAGTACAATTTTATTTATAACTTTACAATCTACAATTTATATCTAGATTTCATACTCGTTTACGTCTCCCATGTAAAGAATTGTAATTTTTTTTTAATTTCATACAATGAAAAATTACAATGTAAGGACAATTTGCACAACAGCAAATGAATTTGAGTTGTACATATCTTTCTTTCATACTTTTTACAACTTTACTTGAAATATTAAATGGCAAGCACAAATATAAGCAATCCTATCAAATAGAAAACTTAAAAATTTATAGCAGTTCAAAATTTTCAAATTTTGAGTAAATTATGATGAAATGTCTAAAACTCTAAAGACAAATACACAAAACTTACCTCTCAGATATCGATCCACCATGTACTTCTAAAACACTGTTTTCTTCTTCACATACTTGTGTTCTAACTTCATGTTCTGTGGTTTCTTTAACACAAGTATTTCCATCAGAACTTAGTGTCACAGACTTGCTCCTTGTAGAATTGCTAGTCTTGAAGAACTTTAATTCATTGTTGATCATTTCAAAGAACCATTCTATCAGATAATTGAAATTATACTAGTTAATTTCAGCTGCAATATTAAGTAAATCAATTATATTGTATTCAGGTATAAACATTATAAATTAATTTTATTAAAAAGTAAAGAAATGGTGAATGTCTAGGATTACTAATTAAAGGGCTTTAGATGTCTCGCACGACTGAAGATTGTCTAGCTTCATAAAAACGCCAGTCACGACGTCATGAAAACTTATTACATTTACATAAATACTATTTTGAAAATTAAGCATTTGAAAATCTTTAAACTTTAATTGTTAAATTTTAATATGTCAAACTAAAGGCAATAAAGTACTCACAAAACTCATTTCACCATATGCTGATCTCGCACTTTTGTTGTAATAAAAATATAAAGCAATATAATCTCAATATTATAGTGATGATTTATAATAAAAGCTATTAAAAAGTCACATTAATTAAAATATAACTCCAGATGAAATATATCCTCGCGTAATAACTATAAATAACTATACATAAACAGAAGCCCTATTTGAAAACTCAGTGTTACGGTTACGGATATACAGTGGTCCAGCGAAGCAATAGCCTTCGAAAATCGTCTGCTAATATGGAAAATCAGGGCATTGATGAAAAGGGACATGTTTGGTAAGGAAACATGAAGAAAATGATTTATGTTGTGAGAGACCTTCAATATTGCGCAATGCTTTCGATTTCATAGATACAAAATATAAAAAATAGAGCTAAAATATTTAAATGTTATTAGCATTTATTTAGTGCATCTTTAGTTAGCTATTTTATATATGAAAATGCCAGTCGTGAATGAAGCCAGCTGACACATGACAAATCAGAGTACCTTGGTCAGCAATGCAGAACTTTGCTGGAACGAGTACAGGACTAGGGCCACTGTACAAGGGCTGCCATGGGAGTCCATAAGGGATGAAAAGAGGGGCATTTTTCCACTCCCCCTGGATACTCAAGGTCACAAAAGTGGGCATCAACCTAGTCGATGTTATACATCTTATCCCTGAGTTTGCCCCACTGACGTCAGTGTTTCCCCTCTCCTGGAAAAAGTTCTCTGAGCGCCCATGAAGACGTTCTCTAATAGCGTTATAGGGCATCTAGAGTTTTCCAAGTCACTTTATGAACTCTTAGTTTTCTTTCTAAGGCTATGTAAAGGTTAGACGAATGGCTGAAACACTGTCAAGAGTATCAAGAAAGTGACATGACTGGTCAAAATTTATTTGACAAGAAAGGGACCAGAGATCACAATCACCCATAGAGGGACCAATAAAGCTTTTTCAGGCATACATCCAGGAGGCTTCGCCATCCCCTGGAGAAGATTATTCACCCTCTCCCCGAAGAAATATCCAGATAAATAATAATAAATTTGGGTTGTAATGAAAAAAGTTTTGCTTTATTTTGATGCTACAAATTTGAAACAGAACAGGTGCAAATAGAACAAAAGTTATTATCAGTTTGCGAATGGAGTTTTGTGACTGTATATATATATATATATATATATATATATATATATATATATATATATATATATATATATATATATATATATATATATATATATATGTATGTATATATATATATATATATATGTGTGTGTGTGTGTGTATTAAAATTTTACTTATATATAATTATATATTTAAATAGGTCAAATAGAAAATCTTCCTCCCTAAAAATTCATTCGCCCTGCCTGCCAGAGTCCTGAAAGAAACACTGAGGGCGGGCACCACTCAAGTAGGGTGTCTGGGCTCAAGAGGGGTTCGCACCCCCAATAATTTTTAAAGGAGAATAAGACATGAAAAATTTACAAAAAATGGGCAAAAGCAAATATGAAGGGTCCGTATTAAATATTTGCAGACGCCCACAATTTGTATGGGAGGCCCTGCAGAGACGAAAATATTACAGGGACTTGATATTTTTCTGAGTTGCTTGCAACTTTCTCGAAATCCAAAATTTGTTTGCATGTACTTAAATTTCAACTTCTGCATGCATGGTGGTCAACGATATGACGGGCCTATGACGTACTGGATCGAAAAGACAAAGATGTGCCAAATTTGAGCTTTTCAGTTGCTCCGGTTCTTGAGTTATGCCCAAAAATCGTGTATCTTCCTGTACTATGGCGGGTCCAGGGCAAACTGTTGCTTTCATAGTTTCTTATCCTGCATTCAGTAATTCTATCAGCTCGCTCAACTGTTCCTCCTACGTTTTCCTAGTTGGAGGTGGGGGGCATAACCGTTTGTCAAGTTTCCAGAACTCTCCGCTTCTGACACCAATTTCTTATATATTACCTTCTTGAATCGTGGGTGTACTCTCACAATGCAAAAATCTGATGTGGACAGCACTCGACTTTCTTTACAGACTCAAATTCATTTTCTTTTTTTTTATTTCATGATACATTAAATTACAGAAAATAACATAACTACATTTCTGATATTTTTATTCAATTTGCATTTTAAATGCATCTTCGTTTCATCTGCAATTTTACGCACTTTAAAGTCTTCACCTTCTCAAAATTTCAAAAGACTAAAATAGCTCGAGAATGGTGCATCCTAAAGGCATGTGGCCGTCTTTTTCGATTTGTTGTCAAAAATTACATGAAATTAGTCATTTATATCAGATGTTCACGATCTTTGCGATCCATTTCACAAAAATCTGATATGACAGCACATGACTTTCCCTACAGACTCATACTCACGTTCTCTTTATTTCTTCAATAATTCATTAAATTGAATTTAATGACACAAAATAAAGAAACACAAGAATACACAAGAAAATTACCTATACAACGGATTATCTATTTATCAACAAATTAAGGGCATCCCCATGGGGGGGGGGATGTTCTTCCATATTGGCTGATATATATCTTAGTTTTTATGAAAGAAGATCACATATAAACAACGAAATCATATACCTACGTTATGTGGATGACGTAATTATTGGATATGAGAATGAAAACTATACAATGAACTTTGATTTTTATCCACCAAACCTAATCTTGAAGGAAAACCCTCTTAAAAATAACAACGAGGTCGAATTTTTGGATTTGAATATCAACTATAGTCAAATCCCTCTCATATTCACCATCTATGATAAAAGAAAACAATTTAAACTACCCATTATTGGAATTATACATTGGAACTCCAACATACATTTGAATGTGTTTCGCAATGTTTTCTTGGGAGGTTTAATCAGAATAAAAAGAACTATCAAAGAGGAACATTTACGTATCAATTTTGATCAAGAATTTTTAAAACAAGCATTTTTTAATAAATATCCAATTTCCTTTATGCTTAAAAATATTGATAATTTATACAGAACCAATTTTGCATATGGTGTAAGACTTAAGTCTTTTTTGAGTTCAATTAGAGACAAAATCATCGAACCCTCCATATGACAGGACCGCACTGTGATCACAGGACCGCAGCTGGCACTACATTTCATTAGAGTCGGCAATTCAGTTGGCTTTATTTGTGGTGATATGGCTCTCGTGCACTTCTCTATCCAGGTCTCGTGATGATTTCAAAGTCACTCCGGAGGTTGGCTTGGGCCAGAGCTGGCGACCAGGAGTGAAAATGCCGCGGCGTTTTTGACGAGCTCGTTGAACTGGGGAGTAAGGTCACAACCCCTTACCGCCATAATGTAAGCTTTTTGCCGAGCCTTCCTTCCTTTTTACATGTTTTTTTCACTTTGTATATTTCAATTTTTCTATATACTCGTATATATATATATATATATATATATATATATATATATATATATATATATATATATATATATATATATATATATATATATATATATATATATATATATATATATATATATATATATATATATATATATATATATTTAGTCAATCAGTTCCGCAGCTAGAATAAATACATGCGATTTTTGCAGGGTATTTCGCAAAAGAAAAAGCAAATTATTTTTCCCAAATCGTAACAGTCAGCACCAGGGTAACAGAGGGATTTATCTACGCATTCTGTGAAATTTGGTAAATTAGATTGGATACAAATGACTTTTGAGGACCATTTCGTAAGAAAAAAGACAAGTTTCTTTTTCCCGAATCGTGCTAAAATCAAATCAGCACCAATAAAGTCACCTACAAGTGACTTACCTACCAATAGTTTTTCAGTTAGAGCGGATACATACATTGCACAAACAGACACATACATACACAAACGTCACGCTAAAAATAGTATTTTCGTCTTCTAGAGGTCTCAAAACGTGTGTAGATCCGATGAGAATTCGAGTTGCGATTTTCGACACGATACCAATACTTTTCCTATTCTTTTTAAGTTGTTGGCATATTTTAAGTTACAGTTTTTTGAGATACAACTGCTCCCTATTATTCTATCATTGGATTTTCATATTATATATATATATATATATATATATATATATATATATATATATATATATATATATATATATATATATATACTATACATTCACAGACAATGAAAGTTTCGCACCAAGAAGAAAACATCGTATAACCGCAGAATGATGTAAATAGCTTCAGGGCGGGCTGGTATGCAAATGATCCCAGTCTGGTGTGATTGCGCATGACCATACACCCGTGAGTGGCGCTGCAAGCATGAGGCAGAGGCCTTATAAACCAGCGTGTAGTCGAAACCCCATCCATGCGAGAAGTTTCGGCCGACGCAAGCACGAGGACGATGTGAAAAGAATGGTGTGTAGACGCAAAAAACATCGATATACGCGACTGACGAACTTCGAGAGAGGCCCGATTATCGGGCTGAAAACCTCAGGGTGGTCAGCGCTTCGGATATCCCGTCACGTGGATCGTTCGGACTATACCTTCCGACGGTGTTGTAAGCACTGGGAGGTCACGGAACGCCACAAAGACACGGAGGACCGGCTCTGAACGCACCAGGCATACCACGAGTAGAGAGGATCGAATGATTGTGCGGCAGGCAATAGAGCCCACAGGGACCCAATCCGCGATACAGGCACTGGCACATGTAGCGGCTCCTGTGTGCCCACGAATCATATCTAGACGCCTGAAGGAAGTGAATCTGCGATCCCAGCGTCCCTTATCTGTGCTACCGTTAACACGGGAACATTGGCGGCTCCGGTTGCAGCGGTGCCTGACCAGAGCAACGTGGAACACCACAGATTGGCGATGTGTGGTGTTTAGCGATAAGTGCCGCTTTGTTTTAGGGACCGATGATCAGCGTGGTCGGGTGTGGAGATTCCCTGTACAACGCCACAATCCCAACCTCGTTATCGATCGTCACACCAGCCCCACTGCAGGCATCATGGGCTGGGGAGCCATAGCCTACGACAGCCGATCCGCTGTAATAGTGCTACCTGGAACATTGACGGACCAGCGGTACGTGGATGAGATTCTACGGCCTCATGTGATCCCATTTGTTGCTGGGAATCCAGGTGCGCAATTCCAGCAGGATAATGCCCGTCCCCGGCTTAGGTCGCCCAGGCCTGCCCGAGTCATGTCCAGACACTTCCATGGCCTGCTCGCTCTCCCAGACCTGTCCCCTATCGAGCATGTGTGGCACCAGTTGAAACGCCAGCTGCCTCGTTGCCGCAATCTTCGGGATTTTGAATGTAACGTCCAACAGGTGTGAACTCATCTGCCGCAGGACAACATCAGGTGTCTGTTCGACACAAAATGCCGGAACGTATTGCTGCTTGTATCGCAGCATGAGGCGGTGCGACGCGCTATTGAGGATGACCGAACTGTGTACCACAGCTCCCTTGATCTGCTGCACTGTTTTTGTGAGCATGTATATCATTCATCTGTATCCTTCCATCAATAAAATTTCGGGTCCATCCTATGCTTCCTTCTTGGTGCGCAACTTTCATTGTCCTTGAGTGTAGATATAATCTATCTCTCATCTCAAAAACAAGCATATTTTGTGTTCATTTTGATTAAATACTTGAAAAAGAATTTTTTTCGAAATGAACATTTGTTTAGGCCTAGTGCTTATCCACGTGTATAGCTTTAATGCTTGGATATTTTTGTTTTTCTATTTTCGAATCCACGCCATTGATATTTGTTGATTATCTTTAACTTGATGACTAGAAATATGCATTTTATGATTATTTATTAGAAATATGCATTTGATGATTCTCTATTTAATACTTCTTTTTAATTTGTAGGCATATTTTAAGTTAGGGTTTTTTTAGTTAGGACTTCTCTCGATTCTAACATTGGATTTTCATATTTTTAAAGTAGAATCAAAACGTTCGGAGACTGTGCTGATATCTCCAACCCTGATTGGAGGAGAGGGGAGCTATTTTACCGTGGCGTAGAGGCACATGTGACGCGAGATGTGACAAGGAAGAAGTAGGTGTTTTTCCAGACAATGCGTGTCAGTGAACTGTAGTCGTTCGCATTCGTCGAAAACATAAATGGCGTTTGAAGAACAACGCACGAATATCAAATTCTGCCAGCGTTTGGGGAAATCGCAGACAGAAACATTGCACATGTTCCAGCAGATGTACAGCGAGAGAGTAATGTGTCGTGCGAAGGTGTTTTCATGGCACTCCCGATTCACGGGCAACCGTGAATCCGTAGAAGACAATCCGCGGACTCGGCGGCCGTCAACAACAATTACGGAGGGCAACATTCGAAAGTTGGAGGAAATTGTGCGTGCCGACCGACGTCAAGTCATCAACGTCATTGCTGAAAAAGCAGGAATTTCGTACGGGAGGCGGGAGCTGCCAAGCTATCCTAATGGACAAACTGAACAAGCCATCGTGTGTGTTAACACATTGTACCAAAAATGGTAACCAAGGATCAGTGTGATGAGCGATTGCGGATCTATGGAGAACTGATTGACGTTGTTGACAAAGATCCGACATGCCTTTCAAAAATTATCACCGGTGATGAGATGTGGTGTTTCTTGCACGACCCACAAACAAAAACGGCAGTCCTCACAGTGGAAGTCACCATTGTTGCCGAAGTAAAAAAAAAAAATTCCATTTGGACCGTTCAAAGGGGAAGGTAATGCTGGAGGTGTTGTTTGACCAGAAGGACTTGGTGCATTACGAGTTCATACCGGAAGGGGCAACAGTGAACAAGGAGAGGTACACACAGATCCTGGTTCGTCTTCGTGATGCTATCCGCCGGAAACGCCCAGAACTCTGGAAAAGCAAGGATTGGGTGTTGCAACATGACAAAATGCCCCGCTCATCGGTCTTTCATGGTGCAGTCCGTACTGGCCAAACATGGAACGTCAACCCTTCCACATCCTCCCTACTCATCCCATGCGATTTTTATCTGTTCCCCTGTCTCTAAAACGAACTCAAAAGACACCATTTCAAGAGTGCATCTGAGGTTGAGGAAGCTGCGACGGCTGCACTGAAGACCACCTCGTCCAAAGGCTTCCAGGAATGTTTTCAGAAACTGTACTTGCGCTGGCAGAAGTGCATAACGGTAGAGGGGGAGTACTTTGAAGGTGGTTGTGTAGAACACATGATATCAATAAATCCTATAAACTTTTATGTATAATCTCTTCAGATATATTGTATAAGTTTAATTTATATAACCCCAAGCAAGTTGAGTAAAATAATGTGATATTTTGATGTGAATTCAGTCTTTGGTCGAAATATCCAGATGAAATCGGGGCGAAAACTAAAAGTGCTAGCTCGCTATAAACGCAGGGTTGGATTGGGCGTGTTTTTCGGCCCTGGCGATTTTAAGGTAGCAGCCCTAGTTCAGTGATGATGGGGTGGAGATCAATATAATAAAAAAAAAATCCTGATTTTCTAGGTAAAATTATAAAATAATATATCTTAGTCTATAACAATAAAATGCAATGCCTGTCTGTGTGTTCGTTACGCCTCTAGAGCAATAACCAACTATTAAATTTGACACACAGATGGTGTTGATTCCCACGAGTAAGTCCCATGGGCATGCAAAATTCTAAGTTTCTACTTTCAGCAATTTGGGCTTCAAATTTATCGTTTACTTTCTCGTTCAACTATATGAGATAGATATAAGGTTCACCAGAGGGATACATTTCTCAGAAAACAAATTGAAAAGTGCTAAAAAATTATTAAAGAGAGCCCTTCTACCTTCCTCTAACAATCTGATACGAACCAAAGTGCGGAGACTTGTATATATTCCCAGGCACTTGCAGTGACGTATTTGGTGATATGTGGTGTAACGCATTTATTGATTCCAATTAATTGCAATTCAGCTTTTAGACCCCGCTCTTTTAAATGTTATAAAGCACAACATTGGCAGCAATACCTTCACTTAATTACTTCCCTTTCTCTTTACGCATACGAATACACGCAACAAAGTTGTGAGATATAACACGAGAACAGAAGTCTCCAAAGTATTATAGCTGCTCTAAATAAATATAATACTGGTGGTGTATTTTTAAAAAATAGTGGTAGTCGTAGTAAAAATTTTAATAATTTATTCTAGTAATTGGGTATTTTTTACTTTCCAAACCAAGTTTTCGAGGAGACGATTGTTTAGGAGAGACATTTCTCTTCCCGTCAATGCTCTATTGAGAACTGAAAGAGTATGATTATACCCTAGCTACAACAATTCTCAGGTAGACGTGTCTATTTGATGTTTTCATTACACACATTTGCCACGTTTTAAATCTTTGAGGCCCCAACTAACCAAGTTCCACTCTTCATTGTGACTTTAAATTTGCATGTCGTCTTTTGTGACACATTTTGATTATTTGGATTTTGAGCTTTAACGGGCCATGCCAGCTTGGGTCCACCCCAAGAATATACTCATTTTTGGGGAATAACTCGAGGACCGGAGCAACTAAAGTATCCAAATTTAATATGTCGTTGTCTTTTGTGGTATATATATTTTTATTCTTTGGATTCCGAACTTTACCAGTCCATCCCGTTTTGGGCCCCTAATAATAAGGTGCACCTCTTTGGGGAATGAGTCATTCCAATGAGTCAAGTTGCATGTTTTGGAGAAGAACTCGATAATCGAAACAGCTAAAAATCTTAAATTAGGCATAGCGTTGCCTTTTGTGGTACTATTTCAATTCCTTGAATTTTAAATCTTACCGTTCAACCCGGTCTGAGCCCGCAATAGTTAGGTACATGTCTTTTTGGAATGACTCGAGAACCAGAGCAACTCCTCATTATCATCAATGGCTCGACAGCCCACTCTGGGCTTTGACCATCAAGGTAGTATATACCAACTCGTTGGTCTTGACCTCCCTCAGAAGATTCTTCCAAGCTGTCCCCCCTGGAACAATGCTTCTCCAGTTTTCAATCTTTAACATCTCAAAGTCCTTGTCTACACAATCGGTCTATCTCAACTTCGGTCGTCCTCTGTCTTTTACTGATCGGTGTGGACATAAAAATTTTCTTTGTGATTTTTTGCTTATACACTCTCAGTCCTGCTCATTGCATTCTTTTAATTTTAATGTATTTAATTACGTTAGAATCAAAAATACTACGTAAAAAATATTCGCTCTAAAGTAGGTTTTTAGAGTACTTTATATAGCTGTGATTTTATTATTCCACCAATCATGCGTGTCCTGAAAAATTTCTTAATTTCTGAAAACAGCGATTTGCCAGCTATAATTCGTTTTTAGATTTCTAAACTAATGTTATTTTTAAGGGTTATTTGAAATCCTAGGTAGTTAAAATGCTCGACAGATTCAAATTTGTACAAGTCAACCACAAATACGAAAGAGATAGACCCACTTCTGGTAAAAGCCATGTGTTTAGTTTCGTCTTTGTTAATTTTCGGATGCATTTCATCAACAGTGCTTTCCAAGGCAACAAAGGCCTCTTTTAGATCATTAGTGTGGCTATAATATCGATACCATCAGCATATGCAAGAATTTGAATAGTTTTGTGGTACATATTTCCTTTAGTGTTGATATTAGAATCTTTAATTTAATTACTTTTTCCAGGGTCGGAGTTGAAAGCAAGTGCATTTCCCTGTCTAACACCATTTTTATTAAAACCGGATCAGCTATACGAAGCTGAAATTAAGCTTATCTTATTTTTCGTTGTATATTTTGATTCTTTGAATGTTGAACCATACTGGTCCAGCTCGTTCTGGGCCCGTAATAGGAAGTCACACGCTTTGGAGAATAACCCGAGAACCGAAGCAGCTAGAGAGCTTAAATTTAGTACCTTTTGTCTTTTGTGATATATTTACTTTAGATTTTTAACCTTACCAGTACAACTCGCCATAGGAAAGCACACGTTTCGGGGAAAAATTCAAGCGAGCAAAAAACATTTAATAGATCCACACACATATTTATTTTAAATTGAAGTAAAAAGTAGAAAGCAAATTAAAAACATTTCATTTGTTAATTTTGGTTCCTGGTTTTATGTCTCTCCAAATTATTTTATCACGCTTCGCCACCGATGGTGAAGCAATTAAAAATATTTTCGTAAACAAAACATTCGATTTAGCTCTGTAAAAATAAAATAATTATTAAAACCTTCTGTTTCTTAAAAATTTAAAATGAATGCTTGTAATGAAAATGACCCGGTCGAACCGGAAACAGTGCAGCAATGTTACGTGCAGCCCATGTTCGGTATGAGGGTCAGACTAGCCCGAATATTTATCTACTCTGCCATTGAAACCTCCCCCTAGTGTTAGATACCCAGCACAAGCCCTTATTGTTTAACAGCGTGTATGCTAACTGTAAAAGTTCGACAATCCGGGCCGTCCCGTTATTGTATAAGGTACAAGTACCTCTTCAGTACATGAACTAGATCAATTAGGCACCCGTAGATGTTTCAGAACCGTGATTATGATTAGATAATTATGTTTATTGGAATGTTCTCTACGTTGATTAGAATGCTCTGGAACCAAAGCGGCCCTCAAAGCCAGCGGTCCATCGGACTTCGCCCGGTAAGCCAGTCCAACTCTGTATAAACAGTTGGCGAGTCATGCGTAGGGCTTTGAAAGCCTGTAAGCGAAATAATCCAGTCTAAAAATCAAATAAACTTATTGAATAAATAAACTTATTGAATCAAATAAACTTACTGGAGTTTTATCTTACAAAATGTTATTGACGCAAAACCATGTCGGCTTCATCGGACGTGAGCCACCTCCAATTATTTTGGTATCAGAGGTGAATTTCCGTCATGATTCTGTAAAAATAAGGAGCTTCCGTAAAAACTGGCAAAGAAGATAAACGAAAACGACTGCATTTTCTAAAATATCAAAGACTTCCTTGTATCCGGTTGGATAGCAGTAGATATCTTAGGCTGCGCCCTGTAAATTGCGTATCCTAAGACAGCACACATGAGATCGAAATATTTAAAAATATTCAAGTAAATAACATTTGATGTGAACAACATACGTGATTTTCTCTACAAATTTAAATGAAATATATTTGCAAAAATTGAATAAATAAAAGAGAACATTTCAATACATATACTTCTAACTATAAATATCTCCTAAATCACGTCATGGATTTTACGGACATTTATAGGCAGTGAGGCTCATAAAGGAATATTGGGACGGAAGTTTTTATTACTTCTCAACCTTTCTGTGTTTGCTTCCCCCCCTTTTCCATATCGATTTCAGCCCCCCCCCCCCCCATCCCTTCTAAAACAGCCATAAAAAGCAATATAATAGGTTCTTTCCAGATATGAACATTCTTTCCACGCCCTCCTTCAGATATTTCGCGCCCCTACAGTTTGAGAACGCGAAAGGCGCAATTACCAGAATTAAAAACTTATTTCTGTTATAACTTGAGAAACACTCAATAGATTTGCATAAAATCGACTGATTTCTTTAAACTTTATGAGGAGTAGGCAGGCTTATACCTAAAAATATTTCTAATTTTGTAGCGCGATAATACCATAAAAGTATAATTCTCAAATACGCTTTTAAAGCTAAGAATCTGATGTGGGCAGCACATGACTTCCCCTGCAAACTCGTATTCACGTTCTCTTTATTTCTTCTATAATTCATTATATTGAGTTTAATTGCACATAACACCCATAATTGAGTTTAATTGCAATTAACACCCATAATTATTTAAAATTACACTGAATTTGCAATTTTAATTGCATTTTCGTTCACATTTGGTAACTGGGCTTATTTTTCAAAGGTGGCGTAGCGAAATTGCGAAAAAACTAAAACATCTCGAGAACGGTGTAATGGAGTATATATTATTCTTTTCATAGTTAAACGTTACGTATAAAACAAGCATTTAATTTATATATTTGAGCATATGTAGTTTTTTATTTTAGATTTTGTCGATTTTTGCAGGTCATTTCGCAACAAAAAGCAGGCTATTTTTTTCCGAATCGTACCAAAATCTAATCAGCACCAGAGACTTATCTACATAATTTTGTAAAATTTGTTCTATTAGTTTTACAGCTAGAGTGGTTACAGTCAATTTTTGAGGGCATTTCGCAAAAAAAAGGTGGGTTCTTTTGTCCCGAATCGTACCAAAAACTAATCAGCACCAGGGTCATACAAAAGTGACTTACCTATCAAATTTTATGAAATTTGGTCCATTAGTTTTTGAGTTAGAGTGGATACATACATTACTCAGACAGACAGACAGACGCACACACACAGACGTCACGCTAAAAATAGTTTTTTCGTATTCTAGAGGTTCCCAAACGCGTGGATCCTTCGAAAACTCGAGTTGCGATTTTTGGCATGATTCCAATACTTTCCCTATACATTACCTTACCATGTATTGCAGGGAAAGTAACAATATGTCCTGAAATGCGTGATCGATGAAAATTTCTGGGATGATTTCATGATACTGAATACAGGGAATATTTTTATCTTCCTGCATCTGATTGGCGCGCTCTTATCTAAAGGCTGAGCTCAACAGGCCGGGCTTGGTGCCTGAATCTTTTAAGAAGAGTTACTAATTTTAAGCGGGCCGACCTTGTATCAAAATACGTTTAAAATAATTAACTTAAATGCTGTAATTTTTTTTCCAATGTTTATAAGTTGTAAAATATTTCTTTTTACCCTATTTCCTTTATCTAAGGTAATGCATTTCTCGATCAACTTGTGGACTCAAATATACTAAAATCAAAAACATTATAATTTCGCACTTGTATCCTATGCTCTTTGTACGAAACGTGTCAGGCTCCTGGGAGCATAATTTATGTTCAGTGACTTTCATTTAAATACAAGAAATTTATCAACCAGCCTTTGTTCACAATATTATCAAAAGTATCCGGACACTTTGGATGTTAGAATGTTTTTCGAATTTCTAAACAAATACTTGGCGAACTGTTCTGTAATTTTGGCGATGTAAAGAACATGCTTGAATCCACACTTTCTAGTAAAGTTTCGGGGACCACCAAAATATTGAAAAGGGGGGAAAATATATTTGATCACCCTGTATCATAAAAAGCTGGAAATGATTTGTAACTTTCACAAAATAGTTAACTATCTTTGTTCAATGTGTATAAGCATTTTAGTCGATAATCAGTTTTTCTCTGACTCTCTGAAAGTACCTGGATGATAAAGGGGGTTTCCACAAATTGACATTTTACAAATTCATCGGACACCCCTGTTCTGAAAATGAACTAGTCCAATTTGATCATTATTTGCATAAAATTGATCATTACTTTTGATCATTATTTGCATAAAATTCAAATGGATTATTATTTGCATAAAATTTAAACTAATCATTATTTTCCAAAAATTTGGACCTGGAAATTCAACGTGCCCATATTTTACGTAGACAGTGTTGAGCTGTGGGGTGGGGATTCAACCCGGGTCCACCGTACGTGAATCTAACACCTTAACCACTGGAATATCTCGACCCCTATATCCTTTAGGCTGTATTATAAAACAATTTTGGTAGAAAAGTGTAAAAAAATTAAGTTTTATATCTGCGACATCTATGCATCGACATCTGTGATATACGCTAGTATGTATACTAATCGCTTGTGCAGACCACCTGGTAGAGTGACTGTAAAAGTTACATGCAAATGTTTCAAAATCGATAACACAGTCGTTTGTAGTCCAATTCAGACGAAATAAGCCGCATTCTATTAATCTATTAATACTGTATAATCTTCCAAAATAAAATAAAATATTTTCAAAAATCAAAGAATATCAGCGTTTTTTCCTAGGTGCCCTGTACCATTGTCACACACAATACATATCAACATTCTCCCATTCGAAATATGCGATACATCTATTTATAACGAGTAACAGAGTTACTCAATAATAGGAAATATTACTTTCCAAAAAATTTTAATGATTTTTTTTTATCGGATGCTTGACTTAAATTTAAATAATGAAATATTAATATTTCCAAGATTCATGCAGTGCATAATCAAAGCAACATTATTTCAAACTATAAGGATATTCTTTTGGTTTGCAGGGGCGTCCTATTGGACCTCGCTTGATTTCAGATGAGCTTTTCCAGAAAACTCGCCTCAAAAAACCCCAGGGACTTCACTGGATGGACTGACTCTTGAAATATATTATACTTTTATATAAAGTAAATATATAAATCCAGAAAATTCAGTCAAATACGGAAGATTACAACTCCTTCTATCCTATCAGTATAAAAAAATATAACAAATACCAATTAATTCGCTTAAAAATTAGTAAATCGTTTCACATATTTTGCAGTACCTGACCAAGGTATGTATAAATAAAGTCGGATTAAATCGCAAATAGAAATGCATTTCTACACTTACCATTTCTATAATTACCTCTAAATCCTTTACACGCGTCGTTTTGAAAACTATACGAAATATAAGCATGCGCCATGTATCCATCCGTTTTTGGATTTTGTTCTGATGTTTTAAGTTTGGAATTTTGGTTTGCATTATGTACATGGTGCGGCGTGGCGATGCAAGTAATTATTGTTGTTTATATGTTTAGTCTCGGATGATTCATTTCGCTTCTCGTCTAATGCTTTACCACATGAATAACGTGTGCTTAAAAAGTGATACTGGAGAACAAACAGCAAGCAAAACAAATATTCGTTTTGCTTAATAGTCCATACAGTTTCCTCTGGAAAAAGTTGTGTGGCAATATTTAATCTCAATTTTTCTTGCGCGCTTTTATTATTTTTTGTAGGAAAGAGAAACAATAATTTTCAGCAGTATATATACTATATCATTTTTAGAGGAGCACTGCCCCCAGTTCAGAATCTTAGAGGGGGAAGTTCCCCCCCCCCCCGCTCTACTGGTTCGGGTTATTATAGTCACACATTTATAAAGAAACTATTCTTGATAAGTGGCGTCATCTGTACGCTACTTAATGAAATATTACACAGTAAGTAATATTTAAATGTGATATACCGCGTGTTTCGAAACTTCGTGTGATACAATAATTCTCTATTCTTACAAACACCAACTTGCTATTCGCATAGCCGATCACAGGGGAAGCCAAAGGGGTGGGAGCCACTTGCTCTCTCCTGGACATTCACGATTCACAAAGGCAGGTATTAAATTAGTTGATATTGTGTATCTTATACTTCAGTTTTCCCCCTCCTGGTAAAGTTTTATGGGCGCCCATGGCTTTTCTGTGCTCGTACTGATCATCAACACCTCCTAGCTCTCGGCGCAATTTTAAAAATCTGATCTAGGCAGCAGACGACCTTCTACAGACACGAATTATTGTTTTCTTTCTTATTTTATTTATTGCCCATTTAAATTTTTTTAATCGCACAAAATAGTAATAACCTCCCCCCTCCCTGCAAATTATATTGAATTAGTTGTTTTTAAATAATTTCCTTCTTTATTCGGTTACGGGACGCATTATTGAAATGCACCAACAAGCGAAATGAAATAATGGAAATGCATTGGAAATAATTTAACAACTCTTTCTTACTACTGGTATACTGGTTGGTACTGGAGCACTGCCTCATTTATACGGAAGACTTTTTTTTCCCCCAACCTTTTATTTAACTTGTTCTGTTGTCTGTCAGTGTGATTAAAATCTTTTAAGACCCTTACTAATCAACTTTAATAACCATAATAACATGAAATTTGGCATGTCGTTGTCGTCCTTGGTATATTTTAATTCTTTCGTTTTTCACCCTTATCGAACCAGCCCGTCCTGCGCCCTGACGGAAATATGTATTATATCCGTAAGTTATATATTGAAAATTAACGTATAATTAAATTTCTGATGAAGCTGGTGATAGAATAACTATGAGCCACGAAATTCTGGTTCCACAACTTCGTTGAAAATTTAAAACAGAGTGTTGCAGCTATAACAAACGTTAGATAGTAGTTGTAGGAATACAAGTAGCTGTAGAAGTGTTAAATGAGAACAGTTCCAGTTTAAATCAAAATCACTTTTATTGAAGAGTGAATCCATTGTATTTGCTTACAGTATATATCATGAAAACAGGTAAGCCAAATAACTAAAGCATACTATTTACAAAACATGAGCACCACAGCTCATATAAAGGTTTTTCAGTGTAAGTTCCATGCCTAGACACGTTTCTGGTTAACGTATTATTTACACAAGTAAGTGGAATAAAAAGCATTTCACACTTACGTGACCACGTGCACTTTCCGACGCCACCACTAGCTGGGCACACGCTATGGCAAAAACTTTAAACTTTCCGGATCAGCACTATAAAGTCCACAACACGGGAAACATGGTCTCCTTAACTGAGAACCATCAAAACCTACTAAGTTTAGTTTAAATATCCGCGTTCACCGATAAACACTTTATCGTGACTTTCGACAACATCGAAACATGACTTTACGAAGATCCGTCTGCCCGATCTAGATCCTTCCATCGATCAGTATAAGCAAGCTATCCAACGAGCTTTCCAAGCGATCGATCCGTCGATCAAAACGATCTACATTAAAACCAGAGCGATCTACTGACAAAGCGATCTGACTTAAAAGCGATCTCACTAAAACCAGAAAAGTGTCTAGCCTTTATACCCGAAGATGGGTGCGTTCCGGAACATAACCGTTACCGGCAACGCCCTCTGGATATGCAAAACAGGATGCGTGAGCGGCGAGAAAGGTGATTTGTATGATCAGCCAAGTTTTGTCCACATCGCGATTCGTTCACGAGAACGGAATAATCATTTTAATAATGACGTCACGCTCCCGCGAAACGAGAATCGCGATGTAAACAAAACTAAGTTTCTAACAATCGGCCCCCTCATGCAAAAACACCAACTCTCGGCGCCCATGCTTTCATCCAACAAAAGGTTATTCTAAGAATCAAAGTTCTTAGTATCCTAAAAACATAATGTATGCATACACAAAATTTTATACATTAAAGAAATTTATAACACTTATAACATTTAGAAAGTGAATAGCCTTTTCTCAAAATGGCTACAATCAAATGAGTACACTTATCTATTATGCAGATCATAAGCATTCTTTAAATTACATGTTTAAGGATAACATAGTCAAAGAAAACAGTATAACCATACTATTGCCCTTTCTTAAGTACTAGCTCATACTGAAGAAAGCTATTTCTTTACTATTTTGAAAATTAAAACAAACATTAAGTTTAAAAATTTAAAAGTCTAAAGATATCAAAAATTTTAAGTTCTAGAAAAATTTTAGGTATAGTTATCAATTTTAATATTTAAGATTAAAAATTTAAATCTAAACATCAAAATCAAGTTGTAGAAAATTTAGTGTATAACTATGAAATTTAACATTTAAGATTAAAAATTTAAATCTAAACATCAAAATCAAATTGTAGAAAATTTAGTGTATAACTATGAAATTTAACATTTAAGATTAAAAATTTAAGTCTAAACATCAAATTCAAGTTTGTAGAAAATTTAATGTATAACTATGAAATTTAACATTTAAGATTAAAAATTTAAGTCTGAACATCAAATTCAATTTGTAGAAAATTTAATGTATAACTATGAAATTTAACATTTAAGATTAAAAATTTAAGTCTAAACATCAAATTCAAGTTTGTAGAAAATTTAGTGTATAACTATGAAATTTAACATTTAAGATTAAAAATTCAAGTCCAAACATCAAATTCAAGTTTGTAGAAAATTTAATGTATAACTATGAAATTTAACATTTAAGATTAAAAATCTAAGTTTTATTATCTTAGCCCATGACTAGTATACACACTAAATACCCAATACAATGGCAATGATAATAAAAGATACAGAAGGTAAATATACATATGAGATAAACACAGATTAAAAATTTTATGTTTCAATAATGTACATTCAGATAACATTTTATTCACATAAGCGAAAATGCATTATGCGTGTAGTAAAAATGGATATATATTTTTTTTCAAGTGTAATGTGAGAAAAGTAACAGTTCATTGTCACATAACAATATATACTCAAGATACATTTCATTTGTATCAATGAGAGAGGAATAAATTATAAAATACCCTAACCATTTATACTTTGAAAATATGAAAAAAAATTTAAAGTAAAATGTTTATTTGAACAGTTAAATTTTATATTTTAAAGATATCATTACTAAATTTTAAAACTCTATCTTTAGTCATTGGCTTCGTGAAGTAATCTGCTACGTTATCTTTAGTATTAACAAAGTTAATTTTAAAAGACTCGTTTACAACTAAGTTCCTTAAATTCCACACCCAAAAATCTTTTGACTTTTCCCAATTCTTTGATATCAAATTCTTTACTCAAAAGTGAAACTGTATGGTCTATATCATTTTGTTGTTTCAAGAAAATTTTATCATTCAACTTTGCATAAAGATATGCGGACTTAATGTCCAGTTGAAAATGTTTCCATTTAAGCATGCAAACGAATATGGAGAAGAAAGCTCTGATTAAACTAAAATTAATCACAGGGCTAAACACTTCATCATATGAGTCCCCTTTTATCTGGGTATATCCTTGAGCTACTAGGCGAGCTTTGAATCGTTTAACATTTCCCCTTTCATCCTTCTTAATGGTATAAACCCATCTACTTCCTATAATTTTTTGTTGTGAGATGGGTGCAGGCACTAAGTCCCAGACACCCCTCTCTTGCATTGTAGCTATTTCATCATCCATGGCTTCTTGCCATTTATCGGACTGGGGAGATTCTATTGCCGATTTATAGCTCTTGGGTATCAAGATCTCAACATTGCTTGCTTCTGGTTTCCTTTTGATATCACTTACCCCCTTTTTCTCTCTAAAATTAAACATTTGCTGATCATAATGAATGTTAGCTTTTCCACAAAACTTTCTGACATCATTATGAGATCTCAGCCTCTTATTGTCACCTTTTACTGAGTAGTAAATATCCGTCCTACTCCCATCAGGCCTAGGTACTGCTTTCCGTATCCAGTCAATATCTGAGCAGGGTGTCAGACCAGAATCAGCAGGAGAGTCCTCATCCCCACTAGATTTACTAGTGTCACGGCTCTCACCTGCTTCTTCCTCTGACACTCCTCCTAAGCATTCTGATTCCGAGTCAATCGACTGAGTAACGTTCGATTTCCTCAAGGTGATTCCTTTAGGGTAATTAGGGCCCAGGACGCCTTCCGCTGCCACTCCTTCCTCAAACCTTACATTAGAAGTTTCCTCAACTTTCTTTTTACCCGCTATATAAATCCTATAGCCTTTGGTGCTTTCGGCATATCCGACCATTATTCCTATTTGGGCTCTCATATCCAACTTATTTCTAATTTGTTTGGCTGTGCCCACATAGGCTTTGCACCCGAAAACTTTGAGGTGAGCAACGGCTGGCTTCCTTCCATAATATAACTCGTGTGGAGTTTTGGTTTTGAACTTATGACATATTCTGTTCTTGGTGTGTGTAAAACACAAAATCGCTTCTGCCCACATTCTGTTATCAACCTTGCTTTGATCAAGCATAGCTTTCACACAATCTAGTGCAGTCAGATTAAATCTTTCAGAAACCCCGTTCTGTTCGGGTGTATATGCATTTGACCTTTCTGATTTAATCCCCAATTTATTTAAGTATGCCTTGAACTGGTTGTGACAGAACTCCATACCATTGTCCGTACGGATACACAAAATCTTTTTGCCTAGCTGCCTCTCTTCCTTAGCTTGGAATTCTTTAAATATCTTAAACACCTCTGATTTTTGTTTCATTATATAAACAAACACTTTCCGGCTGAAGTCGTCAGTTATTGTCAAAAAGTATCTGTTTCCGCCCATTGAAGCTGTAGGTAAGGGACCACACACATCCATATGGAGTAATTGTAAAGGTTTAGTGGACCTTATCCTACCAATTGGCTTAAAAGAAATTCTCTTAGACTTTGCTAACTTACAGTGTGTACAGTTAATTTTTGCATATTTTAGTCTAGGGAGTCCATTAGCCGCGGAAACTTTACTTGTCTGATATAAATAATCAGAGTTAATGTGGCAATATCTCCTATGCCAGAGTTCCGTTTTATTCAAAACCTCAGAAACCGCACAACTTGGTTTCTCATTAACCTTTTCCTTTGACCTCGACTTCACCTCAGAGTTACGTTTACTTTTATTTATTCTAGGCAAATTTTTCATTTTGTCAATACTGTTTTTCTTATTTAGGGGTTTTCTATCTTTCTTAGAATTTTTATCCCTACCCTGATCCTTTCCTTTAGTTTTACGGTCTTCAATATTGTTATTTGCAGTCTGAACTTCGTATCGAGGTTTTAAAAAATATAACCCTTCTTTTCGCTTAGCATAGAAGAATTTTTCTCCATTTGGAGTGTAAAACCACAATACCCCATTAGCCCCTTTAAAAGTATACCCCTGTTCCTCAAGAACAGATGCGGCTAATAAGTTTCGTCTTAACTTAGGCGAAAACATTACATCAGACAAAACAATATTACTTCTTATGTTCTGAAACTGAACATACATTTTGACCGTACCGATAGCCTCAACTGGGCTCTCAATATCACCCACTGCTAGCGACATAGATGCACCTTTGCTTTCCTTAAATTTTGAGAATAAATTAATATCATTGCAAAAGTGCCGCGTAGCAGCGGTGTCAATTACCCAGCTGAGTCTATCGCTAGGATCCTGCACAGTATTAGCTTCAACTCTAGCAGATGAATACAATTCAATTATATTTGAGCTAGACTTAAGAATAGGGCAATTATTCCTTAAATGACCGGCCTTCTTACAAAAATAACATGGTCCTATGACCCTTTTAACTGGTTTAACACTTTTAAACACTTTGTTATTTTTACACTTTACATTTACATTACTCTGAGACAAGAATACAGATGAATTTTGACTTACATTGTTTCTATCACTACGGAGTTGCCGGATACGTCCTTCTTCCGCAGACAATTCATGTTGGATTTTCTCCAAAGTGAAATCTTTGTCCTCCCATCTGTAGATTAGCTGAACTATTCCCTGGAAGTCATCAGAGAGGTATCTTATGGCCTGGAATGCCACATAGACGCTTTCCACCGGGTGCTTGACGTCCTTCAATTTGGCGACCGCCTTCTTCAAACGCGTACAGAAGATATCCACCGGTTCATCTGGCTCCGGACGTAGGCTGAAGAACTCATCCAGTAAACGCACCAGGTTGGCGCGAGTCGGCGCGTCGAAGTGCGTTTTTAACTTATCCCACGCATCTGCCGGATCGTCGTTAATGTCAATTAACTCTTGGTAATCAGATGAAACATTCTGGAACAGGATTGCTAACGCGCGGTCCTTTCTTCGCATGTGATCTTCATAATCACGGCGTGACGTTTTTTCATCCACCGGTAACGCTGTTCGGTCTACAAATCCGAAACAGCCCTCTCCTTTAAGAGCGAATGAAACTTCATTCCTCCAAGTGACGTAATTGTCTCTAGTTAATGCAGTAATTTTATTTGCCTCCATGGCAAGGTGGCCTTTTGGAACTGAGCTGAACAGTTGTTTTGTTTACACTTTCGTCGACATGCAATGGCGCCGTCCGCGGCCCCCGTCGACAGGATTCGTTGGAACTCTAACACTTCTAAATTTTTAACGTTGTTATGGGGAGCACTGGCCCATAACCTTTTGACGGAAATATGTATCATATCCGTAAGTTATATATTGAAAATTAACGTATAATTAAATTTCTGATGAAGCTGGTGATAGAATAACTATGAGCCACGAAATTCTGGTTCCACAACTTCGTTGAAAATTTAAAACAGAGTGTTGCAGCTATAACAAACGTTAGATAGTAGTTGTAGGAATACAAGTAGCTGTAGAAGTGTTAAATGAGAACAGTTCCAGTTTAAATCAAAATCACTTTTATTGAAGAGTGAATCCATTGTATTTGCTTACAGTATATATCATGAAAACAGGTAAGCCAAATAACTAAAGCATACTATTTACAAAACATGAGCACCACAGCTCATATAAAGGTTTTTCAGTGTAAGTTCCATGCCTAGACACGTTTCTGGTTAACGTATTATTTACACAAGTAAGTGGAATAAAAAGCATTTCACACTTACGTGACCACGTGCACTTTCCGACGCCACCACTAGCTGGGCACACGCTATGGCAAAAACTTTAAACTTTCCGGATCAGCACTATAAAGTCCACAACACGGGAAACATGGTCTCCTTAACTGAGAACCATCAAAACCTACTAAGTTTAGTTTAAATATCCGCGTTCACCGATAAACACTTTATCGTGACTTTCGACAACATCGAAACATGACTTTACGAAGATCCGTCTGCCCGATCTAGATCCTTCCATCGATCAGTATAAGCAAGCTATCCAACGAGCTTTCCAAGCGATCGATCCGTCGATCAAAACGATCTACATTAAAACCAGAGCGATCTACTGACAAAGCGATCTGACTTAAAAGCGATCTCACTAAAACCAGAAAAGTGTCTAGCCTTTATACCCGAAGATGGGTGCGTTCCGGAACATAACCGTTACCGGCAACGCCCTCTGGATATGCAAAACAGGATGCGTGAGCGGCGAGAAAGGTGATTTGCATGATCAGCCAAGTTTTGTCCACATCGCGATTCGTTCACGAGAACGGCATAATCATTTTAATAATGACGTCACGCTCCCGCGAAACGAGAATCGCGATGTAAACAAAACTAAGTTTCTAACACGCCCACTATAGAATGTGCGCATTTTTCAAATCTTTAAGGCCTTAATTAGTCAAGTTCCACTAGTAATACGAAATTCGGTATGTCCTTATCTTTGTGGTACATTTTAATTCTTTTTTTTTGGTTCAACATTTTTAGGACAACTAGTTCTAAGCCCGCCATACTAATGTACTCTTTTTTGGGAAATAATTTGAGAACCGAAGCAGCTAGAAAATTTGAATTTGGTATGTCGTTGTATTTTACGGTATATGCTGATTTTTTTTTATTTTCAATCTTATCGGCCTTGCCCATCTTAATCCCGCCATTGGAACGTACTCGTTTTACAAATTTTTAAGGTCTTAATAAGTTTAATGAATTATTGTAACATGATTTTTTTTTTTTTTATTTTCCACCTTATCGAACCAGTTAGTCTTGGACCCGTTATACGCATGTACTTGCTTTTCAAATCTTCAAGGTCGTAACTAGAGTCAGGTTCCATTAGTAACATGAAATTGGTATGTCGTTATCTTTTGTGGTACATTTCAATTCTTCCTTATCGGGACAGTTCGTCCTGGGCCCCCTATAGGAATGTATTCATTTTGAGAAAGAAATAATCAGAGATATTTTGGATTTTCAAACTTATCAGGGTAACCCATCCTAGGTCCGCCATAGGAATGTACTCGTTTATGGGGAATAACTCGAGAACCAAAGCAGCTAGAAAACCCAAATTTGGAATTTCGTTGTCTATAACTGTATTTGTTGATTTTTGTTTATTCCAATGTTATTGGGATAGCCTGTCTTGGGCCCGCTATAGTAATATACTTGTTTTTAAAATCTTGAAAAACGAGTATATTGTCACAACTAATCAAGTTCCATTCCTCATAACATGAAATTTGGTATTTCGTTATCTTTTGTGGTATATTTCAATTCTTTTGATTTTCAACCAGCTCGTTCTAGATTCGCCATAGGAATGTACTCATTTTGTAAATATTTAAGGCCCTAACTAGTCGTTCTATCAGTAACATGAAATTTATGTCGTTATCTTTCGTGGTACATGTGAATTCTTTTATTGTCAACCATATCGAGCTCAGCTCGTCCTGGGACGTCATAGGGATGTATTCGTTTTTGAGAAATAACCAGAGAACCAACCGAAGCAGCTAAAGTCCAGATTTGATATGTCGTTGTCTTTTATACATGTAGATTACATATATTTGAATAAATACATTTTTCATACATTTAAGTTGCATACAAATAAAAAAATCTGATGTGGGCAGCACATGACTTTCCCTGCAGCCTTATATCCACGTTCTCTTTATTTTAATTCAATTTAATTCACTTTTAATTCAATTTTCGTTCTCATTTGGTAACTGGACTTATTTTCAAAGGTGGGGGTGGAGAAAATACGAAAAAACTAAAATATCTCGAGAACGGCTAGTCCGAGTGCAATGGGGTTGGTCTTATTCCTTTCATCGTTACACATTACGTATAAAACAAACATTTAATGGATATATTTGAGCATACGTAGTTTTTTATTTTAGATTTTGACGATTTTTGCGTGCCATTTTGCAAAAAAAGGCAGGTTATTTTTATCCGAATCTTACCAAAATCTAATCAGCACCAAAGTAACCCACAAGCGACTTATCACCCGAATTTTGTGAAATTCGGTCCATTAGTTTTTCAGCTAGAGTGGATACAGACAATTTTTGAGTGTTATTTCGCAAAAAAAAGGCGGGTTCTTTTATTTCGAATCGTGCTAAAAACTAATCAGCACTAGGGTCACACCCAAGTGACTTATCTAGCAAATTTTATGAAATTCGGGAGATTGGTTTTTGAGTTAGAGTGGATACATACATTGCACAGACACACACACACAGACGTCACGCTAAAAATAATTTTTTATTCTAGAGGTCTCGAAACGTGTACGTAACGTCGAAAACTCGAGTTGCGATTTTCGGCATGATTCCAATACTTTCCCTATACATTTCCATGTATTACAGGGAAAGTAAAAAGTGAATACTTTAAAAAAAGTACGTTTTTTGCTTTTACTTGTAGCCTTTGAAACTGGTTGATACTGTTAATTTCACTTCCCTTAGTAAAGGGAAATATTGTTTCCGCGCAGAATTATTTTTCTTAAGATCGATATGATTTCTAAAGTGATGATAAGGAAAAAACACATCGGTATTATTTGGTCTACCGCACTGTATTGATGCACTCTATTAAGCTTTCCAATCCTTAATTCAGATACACAAATCGTTTAAAAGCTGAATACTAAATATTCAACTCGGTTATACTTACCCATACATGTCATGGTAGTAGAATTAATTGATCCAGTGAAGAGGCTCTTTAATCAAATAAAAACCTAATTTATTAATTGTACAGTATTAGAGTACAATTTTACATTGGCTGGGCTTTCTGTAGACCTCCTCGAATAAAATATCAGGACAGTCTGCCATGGTTACATACAAGTTACATTCAGTTCGGACGGAGAGAAGAACATGCTGACGGTATGGGAAAAATGCCGTCCTCGCGGTTTCTATATTTCAAAAATATGATGGGGATGCAGTTATAGATGAGAAAGTTTATCTTAGAACTATTTTTTAGGCGTCTAGTTATGACCAGTGGTCGAAAGTTGCGAAACCACAGTAGTTACACTACAAACTTAAAAAAAAAAAAAAAAAAGTAGTAACGAGCTACTTTTGAAAATAAGTAGTGTAACGAGTAGCGCGATACAATGAATCACTAGTTTGTATAGTTTTGACGCTACTTTTAACGTTACTTCAGTAAGCAAACAAGGTGCCATTCTACATGTCATGCGATAACCCTTTTTTCTTTTTTACGAAATTTGATGTTCTGTGCAACGATGTACGATGAATGGCTGCAGAGTTAGGAAGGCCATTGCGTCATGAAGTTGATTTTTTATATAGATATATTCAGATATGCTATGTCCCAAAAGATCCTGCTTATTTGATTGCAATTTTCAGATTAAAATTCTACTAAAAATGAACAAATATGTTTTTAAATAAGTAGTTTTTAATTTCATTTTATTTTATACTTTTGATAAAAAATCTGATGTGGGCAGCACATGACTTTCCTTATATAATGCAATGAATTTATTACTTTTACAGCAAAAAAAAAATAATAAAGGTTATTCTTATAGTAGATACTTGTATTATTTCCAAGATATTGAATTTTCGTTAATTAATCGTCATTTTCATCGATTTGGCGTCATTTTTATCCATTTAGCGAGATTTTAGTTAATTTGGCAACATTTAAAAAAGTCGCCAAGTTGGCGACATTCCGCCAAAAACCTCGACAAGCGCTATGGACGAAGAAATAAGTTATTCTTATAGCAGATAAATGACTATTGGCGTTCAAATACAAATGTATTACTCAAGTACCTTTTCTTATGAATGGAACGAGCTAGATCCACGAAAATGATGTCACCAAATTTATCGCATGATATTACATATGAAACGTGAACATGTTTCTCAACAGTTAAAATCCCATAAATTAAAAAAAAATATATTTTGATAAATTTATTTGAAAAATGTGCAATATCTCGAGAACGGTTCATGCTAGCGTTCTCAAGTTTATGTCAATCGTTTTCTAAGGAAAAATTACATAAGAAATGTCTACTTGCGTAACTTTATTAAAGGTTTTTAGTTTTTGATGATTTTTTCAAAATTTCACTCGAAAATTTAGGGGGTTCTGAACATTCGATTACGTATAAAAACAATAGGCTTCCAGTGTTTATGGATTGTGATTTTTGTACCAAATTTGGTTCGAATCGGTCCATTCGTTCGTCAGTTATCGCCTCCACAGACTCACACACACAGGCATCGCTTCAAAAATGTTTGATTCGTCATCAGGAATGCTTGAAAGGTGCTCTCCCGTCGAAAACTCGAATTCGAATTTTCGATCCCGTCACAATACTTTCCTTATACATTATGTATATAAGGAAAGTAATAAAATGGATACACGCCAACTTTAATAAAACTTTAAAATTAAAGACAACCAAAAATAGGTTTAAAAGTATAAGTTTCGGGCCCGAAAGCGCTTTGGCCGTGTAATTATTGTACGTCGAGGAAAGGAGATTTTATTAAAGGACTTTAAAATCAAAGACAACCAAAAATAGGTTTTAAAGTTTATACTTTTATTTTATCGTTTTCAGAAGTGGGTAAAAGCGTAAAGATTGGCAAGTTGATCTCTCAGTAAATTTTAATTATTCAGAATAAGTATGGTAAATTACTACAGTATACCCATATCCTCAACTTTTTGTGAAAATTTAAACTGCGGCAAAATTCGTCTTCTAAAAGTAGTTATGTAGTGACTACATTTTAAAAGTAGTTTGTAGTCGCTACTTTTTAAAAAATGTAGTTGTAGATCACTACAATAATAAAGTAGTTTTTCTAACCACTAGTTATGACTATACTATATGCTACTCAAGGATGGAAGAAAAAAAGAATTCGAATGAGAAAGTTTATGTGGTGGTTAGGAACAGTGGCCAAATATGCTGTTGTAGAGGAAAAGAAAAATTACGTGCATTCTCTGGTAATATTAAGTGTGTGCTAGAATTTGATGTGGTTGCAATAAGCGCGCGACATGAGATAGGAATTTGGAATAAGAATTGTGAAAGAAAAGGGTACGTTCATTGGGGAAGCTTAAAATTTCTGTAACATACATATACCATGTCTGCAGTGAAAGTAATAAATTAAAATAAAATTACACCAACCAAGAAAAGAAAAGCTTTATTTCACCAAGATAAAATTTATTTTTATATACATACATATACACATACATCCATTTACATACATACAATTTTGTACGGTTTTCAAAATTAACAATTTTGTTCATAATAGTAAATGTAATAAACTTTTTGTACTAAGATTTTGCAGCATGTAGCACTGGTTATACATTCTTTTCTTCCTATATATAAATTATTATCGATATGTTATAGTGTCATTTGAGATATCGTCTCAGAAATTAACAAAAGCGCTATTTCGGTAATTGTAATCTTAATATATCTGTAACTATTTTTATCATTTTATTCTATGTAATTACTCACTACCATGAACTTTCATATAAGTCATTTAAAGAAAGTATTAATGTACGATTATAAATCATTGTTTTATTTATAGATGAATCTTATTTAAAAATTATCACCATATAAATTAATCGGAACAACTGCAGGTTCTCTTTATGTTTGATTCAGATACGAAGTGTGAACAATAAGTCAAATGTCAAAGATTTAGTATTTGATTTACATTTCATTTTATGTGGCTGGAGATAAATATTTAATACGGTTAACGTTAACTCTTGTTTATAATCAATATTACTATAAATTTTATAAAATGTTGACGAAAAAAATTTACCGCCATATAACATATTTTCATTTTATATGTAAATTACTTTTTCCGCTGACCTAACTACAAGTATAGAAATTTGCCTCTTATACGTCAATAATTGGAGATCATTTCTAAAATATTGACTGTTAGCAAATGAGAAAAGTGAAGTCCAGAGGATTTAACTTTGTTATTATATATTCCATAATAAAATAATATGTTTGTGTTTCTTCTGTAACTGAAAATCCGAGCTTCGGACAGCCGCAAAATTCAGTGTAGGCTTAGCTAAACTCTCGGGATAGCAGACCTCGAGTTTTTTTTTTTTTACTTTTCTTAAAAATCCGAATTAGTTTTCTAGTTATAATATGTTGAAACGCAATTTTGGGAGATTTTCGCGTAAATCAGCTCCTTAGCGATCGAAAATATTGCTATACAATATTCATCCTAACACCATCGGAAAGATCAAAGAATGAATGTTCTTTCCAACAATCTTTGAACCAAATTTATAGAATAATTCCTTCACATTTATTTATTTATTTAATTTTAAATACATCAAAATATGTATGTTTTAGGTTATCATATTTTTTATTTAGTCACATCCAAATATGGAAGATTAGCACAATTCTATCCCTAGGCATAAAAGTAGACTTATATTTTCGCATTTTAATAAAAAAAAATTCAATTGCTCTATTATTTAATTTTCTAGGAATTATTAAACGAAAGCACAAAAGTTGATGTTTCCGAATTCAGCGACGAATGGAACTTAATTCTCTGGCTGGCGATTACTATGCACATGACTTCACAACCTAGGCGTTGCTTTGGGGGGCAATGACGTATTGATATTTTTTAATTCAACATGTTCTCTGTAATAAACTTTATTAATTTAACTTTAGACTTTTTAAACTTCCAGGGCTTCTCCGTTAGTTATGGCGGCCTGAAACAAACAGTTTTTAAGAGCAATAACGAGAAAAATAAAATTCAGACATTGTCTTTTTTGAAGTGAAGCAAGTTTAGAGCTTCTTCCGTGACACCGACGCAAATCTGATTACGTTTAAAAGTTTCGTTGACGTAGTAAAAACGATTCGAATAAAATTTTGTACATAGCTTGAACTAATATCGTTTTAAGTCATGACGAAGCCCGAATTTGAAATGTTGCTTTATGTACGTACCTGAGATATCTTAAGTCAAGTGCCAGGTTAATGGAGAAAACTCTATGGGAAGAAATTAATTGAAAGAAAAATCGCGTACTGAACAGATTTTTTTTTATTTGTATAGTATAATTGTATAAGTTACTAGGTTATCTTGTATATTATTTGATATTTTGGATTCTACATTTTGAGTTTTTTTTATTATATTCATGAAATAAATATGTCTCAGTTAAACATGTAGCTATACCTTTCAGTTTCGGGTTGCAAGAGACAGCCTAGTTATGATTAAGTCCCATATATGAGATTTTTGATTAGGCCGCTGGAACTGCTTGTTCATTACAAGCTAATTGTCGAACGCCTCTAGGAAATTTACCTTTTTGGTTTTAATCGTATAATAAAGTTTTAATGAACAGAATATGTCAAGCGTATCTTAATAAAGTCAAATATTCAAGCAAATTATTGAGAAATTATATATTAAAGACTTATACCAAAGCATGGTCATTAACTGATTAGTTTGTATTCGTCCCTATGGCAGCGATTGTTATTTCTCTTTTCCTGTTAAATAGAAGGCGCCGTTAATTTACCTTAAAGGGGAAGTTAGCAATGGGTGAATTGGAGCCACTGCATCATTCGAACCTCTGACTTGAACTCGTTTAAGTGTATTTAAGCAGTGGTTCCCAAACTTCCAACTCAAGGACTCCTTCCTTAGTATTTAAAAAATTGCGGAGCTAAAAACAGTAGGAAAAATTTCTTGGAGAAAACAAGATTTAACGAAACATTTTTAGTTATAACACATACTTTTATTTTTCCTGCAATACATGATAATGTATAGGGAAAGTATTGGAATCGTGTCGAAAATCGCAACTCGAGTTTTCGACGGATCTACACGTTTTAAGCACTTCAGAACTCAAAAAAAGAGACTATTTTTAGCGTGACGTCTGTGCAATGTATGTGTCCACTATCTGGAAAACTAATTAACCAAATTTCACCAAGTTTGGTACATAAGTCAGCTGTGGGTTACTCTGGTGCTGATTAGATTTGTGTACGATTAAAAAAAAAAAGAACCTGCCTATTTTTGCGAAATGGCCCGAAAAAATCATCAAAATCTAAAATAAAAGACTACGTGTGCTCAAATATATGAATTAAATGCTTGTTTTATACGCAATTTTTTATGACAAAAAGAATAAGATCAACTCCATAACTCAAGGAATGACAGTTCTTGAGGTACTTTAGTTTTTAGAATGTTTCCCAAGTCGCCTTTGAAAATACGCCCACTCGCCAAATGAAAACGAAAATTGAAATCAGGTATCTGGATTTAAAGAATTTTCCCACTCCTCTTGCATGGGATATAAAAAAAATTTGATAGAGAGTTAAGAATTGAATACAGACAGTGCTAAAATACCCTCGGGTGGGGGTCTGGGAAAATCCCTAGTATATTAACGTCACCTGCTAGTGTGAGAATGTTTCGCTATATTTTTCAGTTAATTTTAAATGTTGTTAAATTAATGAAACTTTCGCACACTATCAGCTCTGAGTCGGTGTCAAGGAAGCTATGCTCGTAACTTACTTCCCTTCAATAAATTCCGAGAAAATAAAAATGAAATATATAACATTGGAACATTGGTAAGGCTTTTGCATCTTTTATTTTTTTTATGAAAGCACTGATGAAAATAATACAAAACACATTGGACGGTATGCTACTGAAACAATTTTTTCCCCCATGACATATATGAAAGAGTATATAGAACACTATATTCATTGGAAATTTTATTCAAAAGATAGTTCTTATTTTTTTATTGGGGGGGGGGGGGGGGGGATGAGTAAATAATGATGCAATGTGGCAAACCCTGTTCTTTCGAAAAGATGTCGTTAATATTATTCGTTATTATTTCGGATTTTTTCGAAAGACCAGCGGTTGTAACATACCCGCTTTATCGACCCAATACTTTCTCTCACTGCTTTAAGACGGGTTCACAAAATGAACACGTGTAACCTCCATATTGAGTCACACACAGACAGTCACAGTTAAGAATAAATACCAAAATCTTGTTTTAAAATTTCAGAATAAGAATGGAGGATTATGATTTTATTAAAAAAAAAAATTCTACGTCCATTTCGTAACTCCGTTAATTGTAGGTCCATGTGTTACATCACTGTGCATAATGTACATCAACGAGCTTATATGGAGGCACCACTTGTATTTTGGCAACGTTATCCCCCATAAGCCACCGTTCGCGCTGCTTGTGACGTCACAACCAGTCAATTTATTTATTATTATAAAAATTGAAATCAAATTATATGAAATTGAAACAAGATATGCGAAATAAAATTAAAATATTAATAGATTCATTCAATAGAAAATAGCAAGATTGCAGAGTTGAGGTGGTAATGCTGGTAGTTGACTGTACGTGACGTCACGTCAAGGAAGAGCTTTAACTTATGGCGCCGGCGCCAATAGTCTATGTATATAAACTCGTTGATGTACATTTATAAATTTCTTTGTTTGAGTTAAATGTTTTGCATATTTTCTCGAGCATTCATATAATTAATTTCAAGCATTTCTCACAATTTAACATCAGGTGATTTGGACCGGTATTTGCAAATCGATTTATAAATTGTTTTAAAGTTTTAGTATTGGATGTTAAATTATGAGAAATGCTCGAAATTAAATATAAATATGCTCTAGAAAATGTGCAAAATATTTAACTCAAACAAAGAAATTTGTAAATAATCCATCACTGTGCACTATGCACAGTGATGGAATTATACTACAATTGCCGGAGTTACGAATGGGAACTTCTTAAGGAAAAATAAAACATTCGAGATTAAGTCATGTGGAAGAACACGAGCTTAATACGTGCTTACATATTAGTTTACAACATAACGTAAACCGGCAATACATGGAATGACATTTTTGATTAAATAAAGTTATTAAAAGTTTGGCAATTTTCAAATGAGTACGCGCATGTCCTAATTACGCATGGACCTTGGGTGGTACAGAAATTTTACTATGAATTTCAGAAATTTTAAAGTTTCTAAAACAAATATGAATATTAGATATATACAAGAAAACCTCAGCAACATTATTCTCTTTTAACAAAAATATTTTACTGCGATTTTAAGCTAAATTATATTACTTTAAATCAAAGACAAAAATAGGTTTAAAAGTATTTTATTAAAATCTTTTTACGACGTACAAAATCATACGGCCATAGCGTTTTGGGGCACTATTATGTCCTTCATCAGTGGTGGAGTGAAAATAAGTTGCGAATATGCACTTAAATATAGGCCATAACCGCCTGTATTTAAGCGCATATTCGCAACTTATATTTTTCATTTCGCCATTGATGAAGGACATAATAGTGCCCGAAGGCCCTGTAATTTTGTACGTCGTAAAAAGGAGATTTTAATAATATACTTTTAAGCCTATTTTTTTGGTTGTCTTTGATTTTAAAGTATTAATTAGTTGACGTGTTTCCATGCTATTTTATTTTTATTTTTTAAATTTATATTGCTGTGTCTATACAGTGCTGCTTACTAACATTTGCTATTTTCTTTCAACAGTTATTTACTGTTTACTGTACACGTGAATTTTAAGTTCGAAAGGGGGTGGTTGTCAGAGGGGCCCTGGACTAGCTAAATAAAATAGTCCGCTAGGCCCTGGACTTCTTCCATAAGTCCTGGATACACGGGTGTTCTTGTTCTTATGAACCCATCGTAACCTTGTAGTTCAATAAAACAGTCACAGAATACTGTGCGTTTTCGTTTTCTGTTTTACAAGTACAGGGTGACTCAAATGAAAGATCAGGTGTTTAGACCTCTCTGTAGGAAAACCGAATAGTAACCAAATTTCGAACAGATACTTTCCTGAGTATATGGTTTAGACTTCTGAAGGGAAAAAAAATAGTTCACATTTTAGCCGCCAGGGCTGAAATCTAGCGGGGTTGTCCCCGCAACTTGCGTTGCCTAACTTATCTAACAAATATCGGCAAAAAAGAGTTCCGACGATTACAAATAGTGAGTGGATTTCTACGTAAATCTTTTAACCGTCGAAATGCCTTAAGTGCAGCAGAAAACATTGCTGCTTCCTTGATAGAAGATTTTATCAAGTAATGCTCGATCTAATAAGGTGAGCTTTATGACAATTCGCCAGTCGTGGATTTCTGAAAAAAGGCTTTGTGACTCCTTTTATTGACGGTGGTTGTAAAATATATTTCGCAATATGCAAATAACGGGGACAGTAGCGCTAAATTTCAATCCTGGCGGCCGAAATATGAACTATTTTATTTTTCAGAAGAAGAAACCGCATACTCGGGAAAGTATTTACGAAATTTGGTAGTGATTCGCCCAGTAGTTTTTCTTATAGAAAAAGCAAAACACCTGATCTTTAATTTGAATCACGTTGTATATATACTATATATAAAGATTAATTAAGAATCTAATAAAATATTTTTTCAAAATTGTCGCATAACTAGTGAATATTGGATAACACAAAAAGCTCAAAACACATCATAAAAATATTGCAAACATAATATTGTATAAAATAATTCTAAAGTAATTTTCATCTGTTGTAACATCACGGTGAAATTATTGATCATACTCTATTTGTTCACAGATAACTATATATTGAATTCCCTGAAAAATATGAGATTGCACATTGAAAAACTAGGAACCATACATGTGGTGCATATTTCAACCCCTTCTCTTTTTGTACACGTCAGCAGCATCGTAATATATCCTGTCTGGTTCATCTTTCCGAAGAGTCCTGAAGGCCATGTCATCCCTAACAACATCGGGATTACCTCGAGGGTGGCAGAGAGGCTTTGGTCCACCCATTGGGATAGCATGTAGATAATCATTATAAACATTTTGGGGTGGTGGCGGTCTTAAAGGAATACCAAAAGGAGGTTGAGGATCTGAGATTCTACTTTTTTTCCCATGGTAGTGCTTCCTATATGACAAATCATCATATTCCACGTCTGGGTTGTCCATATACAGGATGTCCCTCCCAGCAGGGACAGTTGGGGTGAAATGTGAAGAGCATAACATATATGTTATTGTATTGTCTGTGGGATTAAAACCGGATGTAGTCACTGGTTTGCACAGTTTTCTCAGCGCCATATCATCGGAGATTAAGTCCGGAATTCCAGCTCTTCTAAAAGGAGGCGCTCGTTGTGGAATTTCGTACGGATTATTATACGTGGGGTCTAGCATTTCATAAAAAGTATCACTCTTGCTGCGTGTAAGACTTGGGCCATTTTGTTCCGACCTTATTTGGTGAGCAGTAGGAAGATCTCTTCTCTCTGCCCGTTCCAGCAAATCGGAGTCACCCAAGTTGCACTTTTTATACATATCTTCCAGCTCGAGTATGTCCTTCTCTGTTTTTCTACTTGATTTGCGCCTTTCGCTGTTTACCAAATCATGAGTACTAGAAGCAACGGAAGACGAGTTGGAAGCAGTATTGGAAGGGACAGTGTTCGTGGAAGATTCAGGTTCTGGACTTTTGTCAGAATTATCTCGTTCAGGAGATGAAGGACTACCACTGGAAGCACTTTTTTCGGAAGCTTCGGTGATTACAACGGATGGTCGAACGTATGTTGGTTGAGATTTATGCGACTTCGATGAACGATGCCCGCACCTTTTCATGGTTATGCCATTTTCTTCTATGTAATAATACGCTGGTGCATTGCCATTTTGAAAGTACTCAGAACTTTGATAGTGTTCATTAGGTATTTTGGGTAAAGTAGGAGTATTATGAGTCGGTTCACCAACAAGTCCAAGCATACCATACCGAACTTGACCACGAGAATACTGGTCTTCGAAATCATTTTCGACATAAACTATGCCGTTGTTAATATTCTTCCCATTTTTCATTCGAACGAAAGCTTTTTTGCTTCGCGACGTAATCGAGTATGCACCAGGTGAGCTTCTGCCAGAATCATACCTACCAGGAGACGAAATAATGCGGAGAGGTTCAGAGTACATTCGCGGAGAACACGAGCAAGCATGAGGAATGTCAGTTTGAATGGCTTGCATTTGACCAGTATGAACTGATATAGGTTCTGCATCAAGACTAGGACTGGACGTTATGGACTGAGAGCTGAGGCCCGAGTCTAAAGGAGAAGGTGGAGACAGCATCCCATGATTCGCATGGTTGTCTGTCACATTCCATGGCCATTGCTGCCATCGTCCATGGCTCGAGTCGCTTCGAAACGAAACAGGAGGTGTAAAACATTGTTCAGGGGCTTCCATGAAATGACTTTCGACAGGTAAAGATTCACCATGAACAGTATCAAAACTCCGAATCTGCATAGAATGCGGATCCTGATACCTAGCCATAGCTGGAGCTATGCACATATCTGGCGTATGCTGCCTGCTGTCAAATGAGTCATTATATGACAGCCTTCTGCATAGTTTTTCTTTGGATCTATGTTTAGGTTTGGTATAGGGGTCGTTGTACACACTGTTCCCTCCATGAGAATACACAGATTGACAATCAAGCATTTCCGACTCTAATCGGGCGATGGCGTATGGGTTCAAAATCTCTGGAGATTCGTACATGTTCTCGAGTTGCTGAACGGCCATCCGTGACTGTTCGATCAGTTTGTTATTCAGTGGATGCGGTTTCGCTTTCAAAGTCATAACTGCTGTCTTTGGAGAATGGGTGTAGGTGGGGGACAAAACGGGTTCTGAAGACCCTAGAGCTCTTATCCGGGGTCCGCCGTTGATGTAACTGTTGTTGAACACGTTGTTTTTAGGCTCGTTGTAAACGACGTAAGCGGCTTTTCGCTGTTTCGAGCCATATCCAATGGGAGCATAGTGAAAATCCTCTTGGTAATAAGCGGCTAATCTCGCCATGCTTCAGAGTACCATTGTTTTGATTAAAAATCCTGGAAAGAAAAAAATATATATTAGTAACTATTAAAACATTAAGATGCAACTTTTTTGAATAAGTTTTATTTTACTTAACAATGTATGGTGTTTAAGAGTCGAAAATAGTTAGGTTCTACCTGGTGGTCGAGTTTCAGCCTTTTATGTTCCAGGTGGGTTGCTTCGGGAGGGGTCTGAGAGACTTTAACCCCCCTTTTGTTGAAGAAATATCGAAAATTCGGCTTCGCTATGTTTGGTCCAATGGTCGATTTTGTAAGTGTGAAAAGATTCAGACTTTTGAGCCACTGGAATGGTGCTTGTGGTCTAGAAAAACATTAAAAACATAATCTCCGCTACAAAGGTGGGGGAAGTCGAAAGTTCGACTACTTATGTTCGCTGGTCAATACTATAAATGCGCAAAGATTCAGCCTTTTAGGTTACCAAGGGTTTCTGGTGGGTCTGAAAAGACTAAAAACAAACATATTTCTCTACCCTCAGAGGTTGAATTGAAAATCTGGCTACGTTAAGTTCTGTCCGATGTGAGACCAAATATATATCATAAATTTGAACAAGAAAATGACAGCAGAAATCGAGTGATGAAGAATAGGCCCGACAGAACGGCACCGAAATTGACACTAAATCGGAGAGTGGTTTATAGTCAATAAATACAAATTAGAATTAAGACACAACGCAATCTGAACTCACGCTGCGGGCCAACCCGAAGCACAAAGGGGAGGCGAACCAATACCCTATCAGGGATCAGTCCCTGAAAAAGCATTTACTTATGAGGGGCAAAGCAACTGCCAATTAAGAACCGAGGGTCAAGAAAGAAAGGCGTGTTTTCTCTGAAGCCATGTTAAAGAAAGTATGTACCAAAAATTAAGATATAGTTGCTGAAGAGTTGTTTGAAAAACTCAGCACCAGAGAAAATGGTAACAACTATCGCGAAGTAGCGTGGAGTTCTGGGGTACGAGATGAACGAGCAGATGTGTTAAAAAGTTCGAATACTGTGTGACTCAGAAAGCCAGGTCAAGAAATGTACCTACGCACTCCATGGACTATGGAGGCATATGCTACTTTCTATGCGATTGTATGTCGAGTATTTACATAATTTGATTTTGGTTTAATAAGGCTGATCACAGCTCTGGTCTTACATTGTAAGAAATAAGGGAATGAAATTAAAAATAATAAGGTAATGTTTGTAAATAATAACGCGAGTTGTCAGTATAATTAAAATAAAGATTGGATTTTGAATATTACCAAAGATTCTTTAATGACCAGACTATTTGTATTTAACTTTGTAGTAACAGTAAGTAGCTATCACTCACTGAAGAATAAATGGGTGGATTATTGGTATTCACAAAGTAGCCTTATACTTTTAGCATTTTTAATAAAATACTAAAAAATTAGTAAAGATTATTTAAGTAACTAATATTTTAAAATATAATTTGTCACCACAGTCAATACTATAATTGTGAAAAGGTTTAGCCTTCTAGGCTACTAGGGGAGTTTTTAATGTTTATTATAACAATCAGATTGCAGCACCCCCTAGTGGAAAGAGTTTAAAAACTCAGGAATTCGAAGTCGGCAACAAGCCGAGATAAACGAAAAAACCCAATTACAAAATTGTAGAGCATTGTCCAATGCGTAGGAATCGATACCAGGAACGCGCTAAACGCGTATAGGGCAGGCAATAAATACATGTCAAAAGTCGTATCATCAGGGCCTATAATACGGCGGTACTTGCACAGTTTGTCAAAGTATGCAGTAACATTCCTTTTCGAATTCAAATGGGTATTGTTGCTTATTTTAACATTTCTGAATAGAACAGCCATTCGCCAATAACCCTAATTAAATGCCTTCTCTAACAGTTTTAGGGTAGATTCCTACTTATCCGACAATGCTTTACAAATTTGCAATTGGCTTTTCGTGTATCTCGTTTTACTCGCACGTTCGTTATCTTCATTTATAAATTCTCCGTTAGGGGCGCTGCAGTTCGATCGGGCAGGGTCACTTTACTGTGGATTGACCACTCATGGTCCCTTCCTAACAAAGTTATTTGGGAGTACTTAAGGACTCTTCTAGGAAGCCCCTGTATACACAAAATTTTCCACTTGACAGTTCGGTAAAGAAAATGGGTACTTCTTTATTATAGCGGCCTCCGAGGATGAATCGCCAAGCGACCGAGATGTATCGCCAAGGTAGGTTGTAAAATCTCGCCAAACGTTTGCAGTCCTAGAGAAACAGCACGTGTTTATATTATAGTCATGTTGCTTTTTTGTTAACCTTTTGCTTACGGGTGGGACAGCGTCCATCCCACACGAAGAACCTCTCAAAAGGCAGATATTTGACATACTCTATCCCAAACAGTTCGATCTCCCTTTGCAGGCATTGGCGACCAAGGACGCCAACGCCTACAAAGGGAATCGGGACGCCAATGTCTGCAAAGGGGGATCGAACTGTTTGGGATAGGGTATGTCAAATATCTGCGGTTTTGAGAGGTTCTTCGTGTGGGATTGACGCTGTCCCATCCGTAAGCAAAAGGTTAACGTTTTTAAAATCGCATGTACTTCTTATAACGAACGCACCGGGAACCTGGAATACAAGCAGGCTGATTAGAACCCGTTTATTACGAAACAACAGAAAATTATAACCATAACGATTCCATAATAAGCGGTTATAGGATGCGCAATCAGAAAGTAGAACAATAAATAAGTCTGAATAAGCTTTGAGAGCGAGAAAGTCACACGTATGCCCAATTAAAGCATCCACGCCAACTGCAAGCTTCGTGATTTAATAGGTTACTCCTTTGTGGCAGCCCCCAAATCCTATTCTCTCTCCGATTTTTAAATCCCGCAGAAAAAGGATGAAATGGCAGTTGCGTCATCTACTTACTCTAGGGCATTCCTCCCTCGAATGCAGACAGAAGTTTTACGGGAAAATGGATTTTCGTTTTTATTTCGGTTTATTTATTACTAAATGAAACGTTTCACTGAATATCTGTTCCGGAGGGAATGGTCCTTTTGAGGCACTTCATGATTTATGACTGATAAAAGATCCAGCTTTGTTGGTGCCGGCTTCCCATCTTTAATTTATGGAGCAGCCAGGAAATATAATTAAATTAATTGGAATGTGGCTCAACTCGACTTTTTCATACCAGAATGCATTTCCAGTAGATTTTTTTTTTGTTTCAAAATTTACAAGAAAAATCGATATTGTGGGTCCATATGGTTACAATTATAATGTGTTACGTTTTTAAAGAGCTACCCTGGTTTTTAATTTTAAAGAGCTTGAAAAAAAAATCTTTCGTTTGATACCATATTTGACAATATACCCTTACCTTGCCCCTGACGTGTAATGATCGGAGGACGACGGCAGTTTGTATCAAATGTTAGGCCGAGGATGTATGCGTTTTATAACGCAGATAACCTATATATTTCTTAGGATATCTACATGTTATCGGGTGACGCGCTGGAGAGAGAAATGCAGCCAAATACGATAAAAATTATCAAGCAATAATCAAATTGCTACGCTTTTAATTTTTTTTATCCTGGCACTTAATTAATATTTGCAATAATTAACTTTATAACTTATTTCTACTATCATAGACCACTGTTGGCGGTTTGAGGGAATAAACGAAATTTTTATGTAAATCGTTGTTTCCTTTGCAAGCAACCGCGTGACAAAAGGTTTTCTATGTTACAGATATACAGACAGACACGCCTCCAGTACTGCCCTTCGAGATTTTATATTTACACTATATGATCAAAAGTATCCGGATACTTTGGATGTTAGAATGGTTTTCGAATTTCCAAACAAATACTTGGCGAAGTGTTCTGTAACTTTGGCGATGTGAAGAACATGCTGGAACGCACACTTTCCAGTAAAGTTTCGGTGACTTGTGCATTTAGGGAACCACCAAGATAAAGGGGGAAAATATATTTGATCACCCTGTATCATAAAAAGCTGGAAATGATTTGTAACTTTCAAAAATAGTTAACTTGCTTTGTTCAATGTGTATAAGCATTTTCGTAAAACAAAAACGTATATTCATGAAGATATAAACGTTTCTTTAAAAAATAAATAAATTTTGTTACATGTTTTTTCCTTACAATATCCATAGGTTTCAATCAAATTTCACAAAACTTACAGAACATTTGCCAACGTCCAATTAAAACATTATACTTCAATTGAAAATGAAAGCATTAAATATACGATGAGATATAAGCATTTGAAGTTTTTACTGCGCAAGCGCGAAACATAGCAATAGTTTCCTTTCATGATTTTGTAGTGAATACTGTAGAGCAACTTCTATAAAAATCCACTGGAATATCGTGAAAATTCACAAAGATATCGACGATATAGTGATCAGTTTTTCTCTGACTCTCTGAAAATACCTGGATGATAAGGGAGTTATGCCATAGGCGCCGACTGCGGTGCTGCTCGGGTGCTCGAGCAGCCCCCCCCCCCCCCCCCCCCAAAATGTTACCATTAACCAATTTTTTTAATTTAAAAATTATTTTGCAGAACGAAAATTTTCGCCTTCAAAGCCAAATTCTTTGTTTCAAGATCTATACCGGGAAAAAAATGTTAAGCCACTTCTTTCACTACCTCACCCTTCCATAGAATTAGAAAGAACTTTCCTATGGCTCTTTTTCTGAGGTCCGTTTTTAACAACTGGGGTTGTTAGCTATAGTCCTGCTTCACCCATGGTTCGATCCCATCCCATCTGTTGATACCAGGTCCTCACCAGCGATGGGAAACCTCGGCAATTCGATGGTGCATTTCATCATTGGAAAAAAAATATGAAACGGTTACTCGAAGGTATGTACAAGGAAGTTAGTGATGCAGGAGCAAAAGCTAACGGCTTTCTTAAAAAAAAATCTAGAATTAGAATTTTTTTTAAAAACAAAAACTGTTATTTTTGTCTTTCAAAGAGTGGATACATTAAATATTGATCTCCAGAAAACATCCTTGAACTTTCAAGATGCAAATAATTACATCAAAAGTGTAGTAGAGTCCATTCAGACTCAGAGAGAAGAAAATATTTTTGAGGATTTATGGGAAGAAGTAATAAAAAAAGACGTAGAATCGGATTTAGAAGATCCTGTCCTTTCACGGATTAAAAAAATTGCAAGAAGATTTGACGAGGGAAGTGATCCTCATCAATTTCAGTCACTTAAAGAAAGATATCTTCAAATTTACTTTCAATTAGTGGACAATGTCATAAGTTCCCTAAAAACAAGATTTGAGAAAAAGACGAAGGAGCATCTTTTCATGATTGAAAACTTTGCCCTCAATAAAATTAAAAGTGAAGAACAGATATCCTTTTAATGTTCGGATTTTGATGGCAAAAGGTTGTCGCTTCACCAGGATATAATTTGGGACACAATTAAGGCGAATTCTGCAGAAATTAACAATATATCCGATATAGTTGAATTTTTTTTATAGAAAATAAAATATTTCTCTCCACTCGCTCATACCAGAGTTATGTAAATTAATAAACCGAATATTAACAGTTTCGGTTACATCCTGTACAGCTGAAAGATCTTTTTCTACTCTCCGACGACTCAAGACTTACCTACTTGAGATCTACAATGAAGCAGCAGAGACTAAATAGCGTGGCTATCCTGCATGTTCACAAGGAGATAACTGCCAAATTGAACATGGATTTAATCGCAGACGAGTTCATAAAGACAGCACAAGTCCAATTAAATACATTTTGCATAAGTAATAATAGAAATTACTAGCAAATGAGAGTGCAAATATTTTTCTCATTTATGTTATTACGTTTTTTTAGGCCATTTGCCCCCCATCCTGGATTTCGGTCTGGAGACGCCCATGATGGGGATATAAGTTCTGCATAGGTTTATGTTTCATCTTGATCAATTTTGCAAAGCTTGTTGGACTTCATTAAATTCATGATAAGCTACCATTTTTCCGAACGATTAAAAAAAAAAATTAAAGGCATTTTAATTTTTGAGCACCCCCCGAAATTTTTTAAAGTCGGCGCCTGTGGGTTATGCAAATGATTTTAGACCAAGGTCCATTAAGATTTCTTGAAATAAAAAATATCGAAACTATAAAAGACCAAACCAAATAGAATACGCCACAGACACCACATTATAATCGCACCAAATCTAACCGTAGGAATATATATAGTCTCAATATGCTCTATTACAATCCGATGAAAAGGTTGCTGTCAAAACGTTGCAAATACTACTGTAAACTGATACATAAACGACTAATGGTGAAATGTAAAATTATATAAAATGCAAGAAAACGTTTGATTAGCTATAATGCACTATTAATTGGATCTTAATGCAAAAGAGGTTCAATTAAAAAAATGTACAAAATTTTGAGGCCCTCTACAAACATGAGGCCCTAAGAGGTCGTCGGGCAGCTTGGGACGCCTCTGGAGCTGATGCGAGTGCGCAGATGTTCTTGGTTGTCTCATACACACCCTCTGCCCCCCTCAAGTTTTTTATATGTGCACTTGAATGCCAATTGAGATGCAGCACTAGTTTACAATCATAGTAACACGACACTTGGAGATGTAAGAAGATAAGGAAGTGTTAACTCTTTTCATCTCGGTAATACCTTGATTAATGGACATGAGCTACACATAAGCCAATCTGGAACATCTTAATCTTTCCATGTTACTACAATGAAAATAATGACGACAAGAAAGCACTTTGTTAGTTATCTGCTCTTTTTTCGCGTACTTAAAATGGGATTACCTTGATGCATTTATATTTACATCGGAAGAATTAATCTTGTAAGGTTTCCCGGTTAATATAAAAAACTTGAATGAATAGCGTAGTTACATCGCAGTAGAGGCTTTCAACAATTGCGTATAGTGAATATAATCATCCTTAAAATGGAATTGGGTTCAGAAAGTATAGCATATTGCTCAACGGCACTGAGTGACCGTTCAATGCATCGAGTGCAGCCTGCAACAGGGTCGGGTTTACTTTACTTTTAAGCTGCGGGTCTACCCGCAAAATTTAAGGGCTACATGTACCTTATCGCATTTGTTTTTTCGTAACTGTATAAATATGTGAACGGACGTTACAAACTGTAAACGGCAGAAAATTGTGCAGATGTGTCAGTGATGTAAAAACAACTGAATACAATTTCGTTGTGGTTCGGGTATTACAGTCGGAATGCGGGTTGATAATTATTGTAGGATGGGGCCGGGTTGCGGGTTGACAATTATTATTGTAGGATAGGGTACAGTGCGGATCGAGCATTATTGTAAGATAGGGTCGGGTTGCGGGTCGACTATTATTATTGTAGAATAAGGTCGGGTTGCGGGTTGACAATTATTGTTGTAGGATAGGTTCGGGTTGCGGGTTGATAATTATTATTGTTGGATACGGTCGGGTTGCGTGATGACAATTATTATTGTAGGATAGAGTCGGGTTCCGGGTTGACTATTATTGTAGGATAGGGTAGGGTTGTGGGTTGACAATTATTATTGTAGAATAGAGTCGGGTTCTAGGTTGATAATTATTGTAGGATAGGGTCGGGTTGCGGGTTGATAATTATTATTGTAGGATAGGGTCGGGTTGCGGGTTGACACAATTATTATTGTAGTATAGGGTAGGGTTCTGGGTTGACTATTATTGTAAGATAGGGTCGGGTTGCGGGTTGACTATTATTGTAGAATAGAGTCGGGTTCTAGGTTGACAATTATTGTAGGATAGGGTCGGGTTGCGGGTTGACTATTATTGTAGAATAGAGTCGGGTTCTAGGTTGATAATTATTGTAGGATAGGGTCGGGTTGAGGGTTGACACTATTATTGCAGTATAGGGTCGGGTTCTGGGTTGACTATTATTGTAGGATAGGGTCGGGTTGCGAGTTGACTATTATTGTAGAATAGAGTCGGGTTCTAGGTTGACAATTATCGTAGGATAGGGTCGGGTTGCGGGTTGACAATTATTATTGTAGGATAGGGTCGGGTTGCGGGTTGACAATTATTATTGTAGGATAGGGTCGGGTTGCGGGTTGACAATTATTATTGTAAAATAGAGTCGGGTTCTAAGTTGAGAATTATTATTGTAGGATAGGGTCGGGTTATGCATCGACCATCTTTGGTTGTGGGTGCGGGTCGGCTGCCTAACTAGCAGCAAAAAAACATGCTTTGGGTCAAAATTTTGAAACGGGCTGTAGTGATGATCCTATTTGTGCCGAGCATCCGGCATCAGATTTATAGAATATAGAGCTCGGACTGCAACAATAAGGCATATCATTGTTTCCGACCATCTTTGTGACATTTCTGCCAGCAACAACCCATCATAGAGAAGTTGGAGATCGGCTCGATCAGCTCTTTTCCCTTACCGGCAACGCAAAATTTTATTAACAACTAGCAGCATACCCGTTCTTCGTACGGAGTATATAATATAAAGAAACTTAAAATTCACAATCATGTGCAAATTCCTATAGTATACTAAATGACATTTTTAATCAAAATATTCTGTTAAAATATTTAATTTAATACTCCTAAAAAAAGTTTAAGAATCTCTGTTCTCACTATACAAAATTATCTTCACGGACAGATCTGAAGAATAAAACATCCTGGCCCCTTTTTAAGCAAATTTACAAAAAAATATGGAATTGAATCAATATATGAAAGATAAAAGCGTAAAATTGTATGGGACTCGTACTACTTATATAGGCGAATATTAGAAGATATAACCTGTATTAGTAGATTACATGTATAAATTGAAAACATCAATAAACCCGTAATCTTTAAACCTGAAGGCAGTAATTGATTCCAATATATGCCAAAATGAAAACCCGTTTTGCAAATCTACGGGTTTATATTAGTCTATATTAGTCGATATCAGTTCATTTGAAAACTGCATTACGAATGTCTATTCACAATGCAGTGTCAAAAAACCGCAGGATTATTTTTCCTTCTTTCAATATAGCGGGAAAGGGTAATGCATTTTATTTAGAATAAAAAAAAAATATTCATTTATATTATTTCAAATATAAAATAGTTAATCCTCGAAAGATGTAATATTTCTATGAAAAATTGCTTATATTATCGGACAAGGCCTCGGATTTTTGTTGCCAACACTTTCCAAAAAGTTAAAAAAAAGTGCCCCCATTCTCATGTTTTCCGTACATATGCAATTCGAAACTATCACTTTTCGTGACAATTTTCCGAAAACTTCCCACTTCCGATGCCCAGCGAGCGATATTCTAATGGCATTCCGCGAGGAGCCGCGAAATAGCCAAAGCGCTTCCCCGTTATCAAAGTTCATTGTACTCCCCATTCGAATTGTCCACAGGTAGCGCCAACTGCAGGCCACTTTTATATTGAGGAAGTTTCGAATTCACTGAGGCTTGGATCTTTTAGAGCAATTATTGATTTCAGTTTTTTTTAAAGATTGTTCTAGTAATATATAAGCTGCTGGAAGTCCGAAAATTGAATGCCGGTATTTACAGAGGATTATCTTTAGACGTATATATATAAAAAAAAAATAACATTTAGAAATTAAGAGGGGTAGCAGAAGGCCGTAAGGCGTCGGATGCCTGAATGACGAGGAGAGAGAAAAAAGGATAAGTTCATCAAAAAAACCCGTATATTTCCACGCCACTTATCTCATAAGGAGCGGATTAACAATTTTAGGGGCCCTACGTTTAAAGTTGTTTTGAGGCCCTATACCAGCATTCCGTATCTGGAGAAAATTAAAAATAGGTATTTCGGTTTTTCAATTTTCAAAACCGGGATGCGGGTATTGATACAGGCATTTCTGGATTTCAAATATCAACATTTTGCTCGAGGGAAAATTGAAGGGAATAACCGATGGTGGCTCCAGTCCGATATGGAGTTGAAATGGTTTTGCATATAAAACGCCTTCTGAAATAATAATAGTAGAAAACAAAGGACTGTGGGAGCCGGAGGAACCCGAGAAGAGGTGAGAGAACATGCTACCCTCGATCAACTGTTATAATGGGCGTATTTAGAGGGGATCAGCCCTAGGGAAACTGCTAATTTAATTAAAAGCCATTTCTTACAGAACATTTTAATAGCATTACAAGTGAACTTTAAAAGAAAGATTGAGGTTTAAACACAATTTTCTTACAACTTTTGTTTTTCTTCTTACAACTAAGGAAAAAAAAAACCGAAAATTGATCTTTTACTTCTCCCCAAAAAGTTAAAAATGTGGTACTTTTCTCTTAGTTTCGATGTGTCCGATTTTTTGATACCTCACTCGAATATTTTTGTTCTTTATATCTCCACAACCCATGTTATTACTCTCTCGCTCATTCTCTTTTTGTAATTAACCTGGAGTATTCGTGATATTTTTCCTTTGTTTTGGTTTATCTCCAAATAAATTTTCTGATTTATTTTTTGTCCATTACTTTCCGAAACAAAGAAAAAACGAATTTTCTTCTTCCCTTATTTTTCTCCAGTGACGGAGGGGGTGGGGAGACTTGTTTTTCTCTTAGTCTCGAAGACCGATTTTTTTATATCTTACTAGATTCGATTTTTTTTTTATTATTTCTTTTATTTTTAAACCCTCACATTCTCTTACTCCCATTTTTTTTAATCGACTAAAGCGTACCATGTTATTTTTCATGTTTAGGTTGAGATTCCTAAAAACTGGTTCATCATTTTTCGTTCATTACTTCTTAAAAATGAAATAAGTTTTTACATGGAGTCAAAAAAGACAAAAAAAAAAAGGTATATTTCTCCATATTTCCATATGGCCTTTTCTTTAATATCCAACTATACTTTTTTTATATGCGTTTTATTTTTGGGCCGATTTTTATCTCCCCCATCCCTCTCCGAAATTTAAATCTAACAATGAAATGTTGATAATAACCTCCAAATTTTGAATGCAATCGATTTTAGAACACCCTTGGGTAAAACCCTGTATACGCCCATGAATAATAATAATAAAGTTGTCTTCACTAATTTCTTATTACTATTTGAAACAAGAGAGAGAGAGAGAGAGAGAGAGAGAGAGAGAGAGAGAGAGAGAGAGAGAGAGAGAGTACCACTTTGATTTATTTTTCTTATTATTAATTTAGAATAAATATTTTTTGCATTATTTATTAGAATAAATAATTTTTTGCATTATTTATTAGAATAAATAATTTTTTGCATTATTTATTAGAATAAATACTTTTTGGCATTATTTATTAGAATAAATACTTTTTGCAACATTTGGGTTACTCCGCCTATAGCATTAGAAATCAATAAGAAATCAATTAAAAAACTTTTGTAGCTTGATTACGAGACTTTAGAGGTCAAAAACGCAAGAGTTTGTTAGAGGTAAGTATTTTTTCTCAGCTTTCGCAAAGACCGGAAAATAAGCAGTGGGCGTATTTGTATTCAAGTCTCGAACCTCAACTCAAGAGGAATGTGGGGGTTAGGTCTTTGAGTCACAAGTTCAAAATGGCCGAAAAGGATGGACATCAAGCAAGAAGCGAAGATTTTTCTTCGAAGTTTTTCTCGGAAAATGTATCCATTATCAAAGATATCCTGAACGTTACGGTGTAAAAATAAACTGAAATGAGAGGCTCCACTCCAAATTCTCATACACCCATATTCCAGAGTGTTCAGGCCCACTTGCACAGAATACGTAAAGCAATGTATCTTTTTAATCATTCGCTTTTAAGTTATCTTAAAACTAGCCATTTACACTTACGAGAGAGGGCGAAACAGCTAGTTGCTACTAAATGTGACTCACATTTAATAAAAGTTTTGAAAATCATAAACCGTTTCAAAATTAAGCATAAAAATGGCGAGCATTTTGCAGTTTCGTTAACATGGAAATTGCGGTATGTAAAACAATATTTCATACCTAATCATTCTATGTTGCCTTATTTTAAAAAAGTTCTCTGACATTTTAATGTAAAAATCAATTATTAATTAAATATATTTTCAATAGTTTGATTACAAGAAAAGTTAGCAAACGATTTCGGTATTTGAAGCATAAATTTGGTAAGGTTACAAATGGAATAAAAAACTGTATAAAAACTGAATATAAAAATATAATATAAGAGAATGCGTTAGCTATAACTATAAATTAAAATATCTCGAGTTAATTATATAACGTTAATTAAGAAAATTTAGGACTTTTTTTTTTCTGAGCACGATGGTATAAAAACGATGTCTGTGCTTCTAGGAATTCTCGAGTTCTGGATAAAGAATATTTGGAACAAAAATTCGAGATTTTTAAATTGTTCGAATCAAATTCCAAGATTTTAGACTTTTCTCACTACTTATAGGTCAAGTCCTACGTGTATGAAAAGTTTCAAGTTTCTGTACCAGCAGTTTAGGTTGTAAATTAATCAGTCATAGTCTCACTCAGTTATATGATATGTATACATATTTTATAAAATTCTTAAATTATTTCTTCGACGCTCTACCGTTAAGCTATTGGGACGAAATTGCAATCTCTTATTGTCGAAGTGGACTCTGCATAATTTTCTCATTACATAAATAATTTATCAAAAATACTTTCTTCCACCATTTTTTGCAGCTCCTACTTTTGATGGGATTGAATTATTTTGGACATTTTATGTCACCAGAACTACTTTGACCGGGATCTAAAGTTTTAAGTAGAATTCTGAACTACGAATATACGGGCATAAATGTTTGCACAGAGCTAGCTCTCCATCCGTGCTAGAAAATGAAACCGGCCTCCTATGATAGGTCAGACAGCGAACCGCTTGGCCACATGCAGGCCTTGCAGCTCGCGGATAATATCCTATAAGTAGAATATCTGTCAGCTTTAGGAAATCTTTTAATAATGGGTTTCTTGAACCGGAAATTTTTATGTTTTTAATAAAAGGAAACTTCTGACATTTCCGAAAACTTTATTAATAAAAACATTTTGTTTTATATTATACGGGGTCTATCAAACATTTTCGTCAAGTAATCAGCACACATAGTAGCGTCGCCAAGGGGATGGATTTAGAATTCATAATCTTCACCAAGAGACATTTTTGTCCGCTGTTAAAATTGTATATAAACACCGATGTGCAATGTTCATTAAAAAAAAAAGCTTTTAATAAATGATTCTTAACAGACACTTCGGAATAGTGGATGGACACCTCCAATTAATGGGCATTTTTTTTTAAATTTCCGATCTTGATTGCATATCTGGTTCTGTGTATTTATCTACCAATAGGGTGTCCTCCGAATAATGAACAATGGTTTTGGTCGTTAAAAAAGCATTTGCTGAAACATGTTTTTAATGCATTTTAAATAATGCTATAATGCATTTTTAAATGCCGTTAAAATTATGCTATAAAATTATGCTATAATTAAGCTATAATCATGCATTTAAAATTACACTTTTTATCGCTAATGAAACAAAAAGTAAAATAGAAATATTTATTTAGTGATCAACTGGAGAATAGTTACAGAGGTATTTTTAATTACTGTAAAATATGTGATAGATGTACACTAATATACATATACTAGCTTAAAAGTTCGGCGGCATGATATTTGAAGAATTGAGAACAGTAAAATTTTCTGTTGCATTCCCTCAACCCCTTCCCAGATTTTTACTTTCTCTTACGTAGCATTGAGAAAGTATATTGTTTTCATGAAAATTTTCGAATTCGAAATTTTGATGCCAATATATGTTTGAACACCCCCTGAACACGTTTCGACTATTTTTGGAGTGATGTCCGCCTGCTTGTGGTCGATTCCATGTGCACACGTTAGCACGAAATTTTATAGCCATGTGTTATCAAAAACTCTAGAATTAGATAGAATTTTTTAAAAATTCGAGGGAAAACTTTGAAATTGATTCGAAATTATATATTTTATTAACATGACAGTATAGGATAAAATTTGACATAATCATGAATAAATGGAATTATTTATGATTCAATAATGACGTGATTAATAGTTCCCAATCATTGTTGTGAAAAATAGCACCGATGAATTTTTTTTTCTTTTGTTGTTTGTGGCATCATTAGCCCCCTCTTAGGGGACAAATTACCTCCTCCCCGGGGGTATATTGTCAAGTATGGTATCAATCATAAGATTTTTCAAGCCCTTTAAAGTGAAGGGTAAGATGCTATAATTATAGTCATTTGGATGCATGACACCGATTTTTCAAAATGTTTCTTGTAAAATTTGCTAAAAAAAAGCTACTCAAAAATGAATTCTGGTATGAGAAAGTCGAGTTGAGCCACACTTCCATTAATTATTTTCTGACGACGTTACTGAGCATACACAATTCAATTTATTAACAAATTTAAATAAGATAATATACCATTAACGCACGTCCATCAAATTACTATTGCAATAATTCAATACAATTTCATCATCCATCGACCCGAAATAATTCTTTTGTCAACTTAATCCAGTAATATGCATAATTTACTATACCTTCTACATTGGAATATCCGCGTATTCAGGTTTTGAAACACTATCCAGGTTATCGGACGTTGATATACGATGTGATTACTGCTGAAGGACAAAGCGTTCGATCCCTTGTTCGATTTAATCGCACACCACACCCCGAGATAAAATAAAATGAAACTCGTTGAATGCAGATAGCTTATGAGATAGCATCGACTCCCTCATATTATTATCTTCTATAAATTCAGACCACGAATCGCTATTAAAATGGGTATTGGAGACTGTAAAGCCGTGGATCAGCTATTCAATTGTGACAAAGTGTGAATGCTGACGAAAAAAAGTGATGTAGCGTGCCGTGAGTTCTGATAATGCTGATCACTACGCTGGAATGTGTCACTAATGAACATTATTTATCATATATAATAATGGAGGAGGAAGCAGGGTTGATCTGTGAAATAATGAAAAAAAAAATATAAGCATGATACGTGAGAGAATGGTAAGTGAAATGAATTCCAAATAGCAAAGACCAATAGTTTTAAACAGTGGTTCCCAAACTTTTGACGTGAATACCGTCTATGGTCGGGCTTTAAATATCCAACCTAAAGCATATATAGCCTAAAACAGTGGTTTCCATACAGGGGTCTGCTGATTCCTTGGAGTCCGCAACAAACTCTAAAGGGTAGTAACTAATATTTTGTTAAATCCTGTTTTGTTTTTTTAATTGAAAATAATGGAAAACTCTTTCAAATTAATACGAAATCGATCAGTTAAGTTGTAACCCTATCTAAAAATTATTTTGGCGCATTTTAATAATCCATGAGGGGCTAATGAGCCTGTGTGACCCAAATTATATGGCGGAAAGAGCGGCAGCCCTAGTAGAGAAGAAATCTAAGTTGTGGAATAGATTGGAAGTTAAGAATAACTTTAAAATAACATTATCATTTATTGAATCGGACAATATCACTCTAATTTCTAAAACGCAGTATCATTACGTTCACATTAAACAGTGCTAGTTACTTTCCTTATATATATAATGTATAAGGAAAGTATTGTGACGGGGTCGAAAATTCGAATTCGAGTTTTCGACGGGAGAGCACGTTTCAAGCATCCCTGATCACGAATCAAACATTTTTGAAGTGATGTCTGTGTGTGAAAGTATGTGTGTGTGTGTGTGTCAGTGAGAATCTGTGGAGACGACAACTGACGAACGAATAGACCGATTCGAACGAAATTTGGTACACAAATCACAATCCGTAAACACTGGAAGCCTATTGTTTTTATACGCAATCGAATGTTCAAAACCCCCCTAAATTTTCGAATGAAATTTTGAAAAAATCGTCAAAAAATCAAAACGGCTAATAAAGTTACGCAAATAGATATTTCTTATGTAATTTTTTATTAGAAAACGATTGGCATAAATTTTAGAACGCTAACATGAACCGTTCTCGAGATATTGCATATTTTTCAAAAAATTATCAAAAAGTTATATAAAATAAAAAATAAAAATATTTCCTATTGAGAAACATGTGCACTTTTCATGTGTAATATCATGCGATAAATTTGGTGACATCATTCTCGTGGATCTAACTCGTTCCATTCATGAAAAAAGATACTTTGAGTAATACTTTTGTATTTGAACGCCAATAGTCATTTATCTGCTGTAAAGATAACTTATTTATCCGTCCATAACGCTTGGCGAGATTTTGGCGACGAATTTGGCGGAATGTCGCCAACTTAGCGACATTTTTAATTGTTGCCAAATTAACAAAAATCTCGCCAAATTGATAAAAATAACGCTAAATCAATGACAATGACGACTAATTGAAGAAAATTCAATATCATGGAAAGAATATAAGTATCTACTATAAGAATAGCGTTTTTTTAGCTGTAAAAGCAGTAAATTCATTTCATTATATAAGGAAAGTCATGTGTTGCCCACATCAGATTTTTTTAATTAGTAACGTTGCTACCTTAAAGTTTTTCAACGTTTATATTTAGATGAATCTTATGCGAATTTCCTGAAATGAAATTTCTTTATTTCTGAGATTTTTATAAATATCGTTGCCTATTTGAAATAAAATTGTTTTGAAACATATTTATACGACTAACTTGTGTATTTCTTTTTTAAGGCCAGGGACTTGCTTAACTAATCACTCATTTGGGTATAAAATCTAAAAAAGATACATATTTTTACTTTCCCTGCAATACATGGTAATGTATAGGGAAAGTATTGGAATCATGCCGAAAATCACAACTCGAGTTTTCGGCGGATCTACACGTTTCGAGACCTATAGAATACGAAACAAAAATTTGTAGCGTGACGTCTGTGTGTGTGTGTGTCTGTGCAATGCATGTATCCACACTAACTCAAAATCTAATGGTTCGAATAAGACCCTTGGGTGTGACACTGATGGTCATTAGTTCTTGGTACATTTCGGGGAAAAAAGAACCCGCCCTTTTTTGCGAAATGGCCCGCAAAAAGCTCATGTATTCACTCTAGCTGAAAAACAAATTGACCAAATTTCACAAAATTTGGTAGATAAATCACATGTAGGATACTCTGGTGCTGATTAGATTTTGGTATGATTCGGAAAAGAACAATCTGCTTTTTTTTACGAAATGGCCCGGAAAAATCTCCAATATCTAAAAAAAAACAACGTACGTTCAAATGTATCAATTAAATGCTTGTTTTATACGTAATTTTTGACGAGAAAAAGAATAAGAAGAACTCTATTACTCTAGGACTAACCGTTCTCGAGATATTTGAGATTTTTCGCATTTTTTATACCGCCTTTGGAAAAATGTCCAATTACCAAATAAAAGTAGAGATTAAATTAAAAATGCAAATTTAATGCCATTTTGAGCAATTAAACTCAATTTAATGAGTTCTTAAAGAAATAAAGAAAAAATAAATTTGAGTCTGCAGGGAAAGTCATGTGCTGCCCACATTAGATTTTTACTTTTCCTGCAAGACTTGATAATGTATAGGGAAAGTATTAGAATCATACCAAAAATCACAACTCGAGTTTTCGACGAATCTACGCGTTTTGGACCCTCTAGAATACGAAAAAATCATTTTTTGGCGTGACGTCTGCGTGTGTGTCTGTACAATGTATGTATCCACTCTAACTGAAAAACTAATTGACCGAATTTTATAAAATTTGGTAGGTAAGTCACTTGTGGATGACCCTGGTGCTGATTAGATTTTGGTACGGTTCGGTATGAAAGAACCTGCCTTTTTTTTTGCGAAATGGCCCGCAAAAATTGATGTATCCACTCTAGCTAAAAAACTAATTGGTCAAATTTTATAAAATTTAGTAGATAAGTCACTTGTGGGATACCCTAGTGCTGATTAGATTTTGGTATGATTCGGAAAAATAGAACTTGCCTTTTTTTATGAAATGGCCCGCAAAAATTGCCAAAATCTAAAATAAAAGACTACGTGTGCTCAAATGTATCAATTAAATGCGTGTTCTACACGTAATTTTTGACGAGGAAAAGAATAAGACCAACCCCATTACTCTAGGACTAACCGTTCTCGAGATATTTGAGTTTTATTTTTGCATTTTTGTTACGCCGTCTTTGAAAACATTTTTAGTTACCAAATAAAAACAAAAATTGAATTAATTCAGTGTTGTTTTGTGCAATTAAACTCTATTTCTTTAATAAAGAGAAAATGAAATTGAGTCTGCAGGGAAAGTCATGTGCTGCTCATGTCAGATTTTTTTTTATTCTGACAATGATTGCTATGTAGAAGTAGAATAAAACACTATGGAATATGAATGCATTTAAAAGCGAATGGAGATCAAATATTTTAATAAAAATATATATTGATATTCATGCAAGAGGAAACTCAACAGATATTTCATATTTTCATTTAATGAGTACAAACAAGGATACGTTTTAGAATATTTAGAAGCAACCATTACCTTTTAATCATATCTTACAAGAGTTAGAAAATACAAACAAAACCGAGACATCATCTATCCAATGTTCCTTACGTTTAATGCGCTTTTATTCAAGCGTATACAGTACAGACCGTCATAAAGCAGCAGTTTCTTGAATATCATTAGAGTCTCAGAAGATATTGTCTTATTTTGAATACGTAATGCTTGATTGTTCATTGAAACATTATTCATTCAGCGTGGAGAACTTAAAGATACCTAAACATTGAAATATAGAGCATAATTGCAGGTCGTGAGGAAGGGATTTGTTTTGGAAAATACAAAGACGCGAAATATGATTAAAAGTAATGACCAAGAGAGATGGTATGAATTGAGAATTGTTACAGTTTACATTCAAGCAAATGAAATATGGGCAAGTGTCTTGGGGAACATAGGAGTTCGTGCATCAAGACTTTGATGTGTTACTAAAGATTTAAACTGACAGATTAATATATAGATTCTAAACTATTAAGGGTGTGTATGCTTGAACAGAGCACAATCCATGCCCGGAAATATAACAAGGCTCCTATGAACATGAACGCCAAAGAATGAACAAGTGCCATAGAGGTTCTATGTACACCCCCTCGATCCTTCGGGACCAACTTTTTTTTATGTCTTAGACGGGCTCTAAGTTAAATATTTTAATTTCGCAGAAGACTACGACAACTAACTAATTTGCGAAACGAAAATATTTCACATGGATCCCAGCCTTAGAGGGTACTAAAAACTTTGAAGGATGTTCCCAGTGAAAATCTGGTTATGCTACTGAAATGGCTGCTATTTTAAATTTAAAAAGTTAAAAAATATATTATTTTAATTTTATAAATAAGTAAACATTTCATACGTATTCCCACCCAAGAAAACGAATGAAAACATTTACGAGCTTCAAGAACGAATTCGTTCATAAAAATTGCAGTTTTCGGAAAAATTAAAATATTATATGGACGGGACATCCTATAAAGCAACACCTAATGTGTCAATTATTTTATCGCAATTTTATACGATAAATCGATTAAACAAAGTTCTAATATGACATAACTAACAGTTTAACGATATAGCATACAGAAGATGGCATGCATCATTTGTAAGCGCTCCGAATATCCCCGTTATCGTGCTAGAACATAAAATAACCCAAAAAGCAATTTAAAAAAATAAATAAATTAATAAAAGCACTGAAAAACATGTGTACCAAATTTCATGGCCGCACGTCGCTTAGATTTTTTTGCTGCAGAAGACACAGACGAACAAACAAACATCTTATTTTATTATTATAGATATCTTATAAAATTTTGACAATATAATATGATGTTTCCAAATAATAAACTAGCTATGCTGCGAAAATAACAATTATTTTAACTGAAATAGCTAAAAATTGAGAAAAATTCAAATACTCATTTTATATGTATTTAAATAGAAGAAAATGAATTAGATAAGTTTTAGAAAATGCTAGTGTGTGCGTTCATAGACACACACACACACACACACACACACACACACACACACACACTGATGTCACATCAAAAACGTTCGAATCGAGTTCAAGAATGCTTAAAACGAGCTCTTCAGTCAAAAACTCGAATTCGAATATTCGACATCGTCACTATACTTTTCCTATACAGGATGTCCCAAAAAGATTGAAACGCGCTTTAATTCTTTACCTGTTGGAGATAAGTGCGCAATGAAAATTGCAAAAATGTTGAAATTAAGGTAGGAAATAAAACTACGTTAATGAAATAAATAGTCCTCCCATTAATTTTCAAAAAGTTACACTTTTTAAATTTTTATAAGACCCCCTTTAGACAAATTAGGTCAATCAGAAATTTTTATTTTTAATCCAACAATATCATAAAAACAAGAAAGATCAATCATGCATAAAGCATTGATTATGAAACACTTTCCAACTGCAATGCAATTTTGTTTAAACATCTCTAAAATACAATATATTCCGCACTGACATGCTTTAAATTATCAGAGTACTACAATAATGTATTATACTTAGAAACTTAAAACTTCAGTTCTTAAACTTCTGTGAAGAATGAGACACAGAATCCAAACAGATGTTTACAAAACGTTTTGTACTTTTCTTTCATTCAAACTTACAGATTGTGCTTAGGCTTTATATATAATTTATATTTGTAATTTTATAATTACACATAATACGTAAATTTCAAAACCTTCAATTAATTTAGAAAAAAAATTATATATTCATACACAAATGTATAAAAATTTTATCCTCAGCAATATTCTCGGTCCCCTAACAATCGCCGGGTCCCAGTACTGTAGTACCAACTGACCCCCCCTTTGTGGGGGCCCTGGGTGTTATTATTAATTTATATTCCCATAGGTCCCACAGACAGTCTGAACAACATACTAAAATTTCATAGATAAAGTCATTTTTACGGCAGTTATCGTGCTAACGGACAGACAGACAGAATGAACAAAGTTATAAACACTTTTCAACTATGTTGTAAAGTGTTAAAAACCGCATATCTGGATCTTTAAAATCAACTGAATTATGATAAAGGAAAAAATCTGACTTATGCCACTTTTCCGTACCATGTGAAAGGCTGTTTCATCAGTGAAAATAGGGATCATAAACAAATTGACGATGGAAATTGTTTAAATTAAAAAATAAATCGTCTGCATTTCATTCTTCAGTATTTTTAAATTATTTTACTATAAACATTTGAAACGGCTAAATTAGAGTTAAAAGAAAGAAAAAATCGTCCGAGTTCTATTCTTCGTTTTGAAAAATTATGTTAAATTTCAAAATCAAATACATACTTGCATTTATTTTAATTGTTTCAAATAAAAAATGGCATGTCTCAATGTGAAAAGTACTTAAGAAATCCGTGATTGTATCGTGAGCCTAAGCGGAAATCGCAAAAATGTCTCCTATGTATTATCATCCAGTTTTATATTTTTTGTGATACGTCACAAATTTACATTTCTAATTTGATATAGGGTCTCCATTCACAATGTTCAATTAAATATAACTCGCTCAATTTTAAAGATACAAATATGCGGGGGGGGGGGGGGGGGGGGGGGGGGGTTTAATGATCTTGTTGCATTAAAAATAAAAAATTTCTGATTGACCAAATTTGTCTAAGGGGGTTCGTATAAAAATTTAAAAAGTGTAACTTTTTGAAAATGAATGGGAGGATTATTTAATTAACGTAGTCTTATTTCCTACCTAACTTTCAACATTTTTGCAATTCATATTGCCCACTTATCTCCAACAGGTAAAGAATTAAAGCGCGTTTCAGTCTTTGAGACAACCTGTATATTATACTATTATGTAGGGAGTAATGTCATAATACAGGTTAAAATATGAGCCGATACAGTGAGTACATGATGACACATGTACAGTGAGTACAACAGTACATGATTTTTCATCTTTCTATTGAACAGAAACAGCTGCTCTTACTTATTTTTCGCTAACCTCAATAAACAGTTTTGTGACCCCCCCCCCCCCCCCCCCCCAACCTACTCTAAGGCATTCTCAACAGCACCAAAACCACCGAATTAATAGATACTTATATAAGATATTAAAAGTTAATTCCAGCCACTAGCTAGTTGACGGAACATTTTTTTTTTCTTTCAAGGTTAAGACCCCCTCTGAAACAAGCCCCAAAGTCACAGATCCTACTGATCTTCTAACCCAAAGGGGCCCACCAACAGGAGTACATTTCGGGCGATATATCATGGCTGTCACTTGCAAGATTTATATCCTGTTGACTTGACCGAACACTGGAAATGGGTCAATATAAAAAGATGATCCTGCCATGGGGGGAAGACATTGTATTTGCCATTTTACTGCCTGTTCCATTAGCCCTGTTACATTCTTAAACACTTCTAGAAAAACATTTGAAGCTACAGAAGCTGTTTACATATTTTTAGAACAAACTTAAAGCAATATAATTAAGATTAGAAGTAACAATATTTATATGTTAAATGTTTTGTATGGCCCTTTCTTTAGACTACCATTCTACATCTTGATTTCCCAGACAAAGGGTTTTTCTGGGAATATAATAAGGGTTTTTCTGGAAGTTATATGTGGTATTTTATTCCTCTCCTCTTTCACAGTTTTCCATAGTCCATTCATTGTTTTAGGTCTGTTTTTAAAAAGTTAACTTTTTAATCATCCAAAAGCGCAATAATCCAATGTTGACATATTAAGGAATATGTGCAAAAGATATAGCTTTAATATCTGTATATTTTGTCATTTTTCAAGAATTAAGCGGTAGATTTTGAGACTGATAGCTTTATCCTGATGAAGTTCTATTCTATTAGGACAATATGGATAAAGGAATGGTATTTCTTCTTTAAATTAAGGAGTTAAAATATTCCCTTAGTGATATACTGAATTGATTTTGACATTTTTTTCTACTTTTCTTAACTTTAATTTACCGTTGTACGAAAAGTCAGCAATAATCATGAATATTTTACTAAAACTTTCTTTTGATTCTTGGAACCAAGTTCTTGGGTCTTTTCTCCTTTCTTTCGATAGTAAATCAATTTTTATTGGTTACAGTCATTTAAATACGAGAAGATCTATGTTTCATCCACTGTCACAATATATTTCCATCAGTCACCGGGTAAATGAATTTCATAGAGAATTCTACAACGTGTTCTGAGCTCAGCCATATGTAGGCAAAAGGTTGTGAACATTATGCTTTATAGCTTTAAGATTTAAATTTTTAGTTATTATCTTGTTTGCAGTCACTACAGAAGTAAAGACACTGCAATTGTTCTTTGAGTCGGTGGATTTTCTTTCGAGACAAGAGACATTTTCGAAATAGTCGTAATATACGCACCTTCTTTGTATATTCATTCGTTGTTCTTTTTCCGGTTAAAAATAATGCTTAACGCCTTTTCCCATTTATTACATGGTTTTTACAGTATATTTTAATTATAGAATAACAATTTCTTTTCGGAAAGAGCAAAAACGTAGCCTTCAATCCAAAGTTTGTTTATATGCGTCATTTTTAAAATAGACAAAATTCAAGTACAGCAAACGATAATTTAGCATAAAATGAGCTATTGCTAGAAATATTTTTCAAAATAATTTACGTTTCGTTATTTTTTGCAATAAAATCGTCCTGAAAATATGTAAATAGCCTCTGTACTTGAAGAGTTTCTTGAGACTTGTTGAGACAATTTGAACTCGAAAAAAACGTATTTTAAAGATGTTACAAAATTATATTTTATTTTTTGTTCAAATATCAATTTTCTGAATTTTAAAAGTTTCTACTCGGAAGAAAGAGCGAAGCATTTTTGTATAGTAACCTGCATAACTTTTTTACTTGTAATGTTTTCTCAAACATTTTCGAGTTTGAGATTTAGACAGAAAATCAAGTTTGAAGGTCACATTTTTAACTTTGTCCGCAACACATAGTGCATGTTGAAGGCCCAGACCACACGACCAACCCAGGGGTTTATGGTAACAAGTTGTGTGGCCGGCACATAGTGCATGTGAAGTGCACATAGTGCATGTGAAGTAAAAGTATTGAGAAGGAAAATAAGACTCTCAGAGTTTAATGGAACCATACGTTTCGAGCACCGCTGAATAAGAATCAACTAATCTTTCAATGATATCTGTCTGCGTGTGTCAGTCTGAAAAGACGATATTTTTCGAACAAATTGAGCAAACTGAAAAAATTGAGTACGATTGTTTCAATTGATGAACATATTAATTTTTGGAGTGACCAGGAGAAAGTTATTTAATATTTTGAACAATTTTTTAAAAAATCAAAAACGATACAAAAAAGATAATACATAAAAATAAGACTATTACTGAAATGGCTATTTTATACGTAATTTTTTTTTATTTTTGAAAACACATTGCATTATTTACACCGTTATGCGCAGTTCCCTAGATATTGCACATTTTAGATCTAAAATATGGAAAAACAAAACCACCCTCCTCCCCAATTACACTCATTATTATCCAATAAGTGGATGCTTTGTAAATAATTTTATTCAAAAATGAATATATATATATATATATATATATATATATAAACTATTTTATTTATTATCATTGGCCGTTCTCCAGATATTAGAAATTTTACTTTCCTTCCAGGGTATGTGATATTTATCGAAAGCATCAGACGATTTTTATTAAATTGGGCATGCTTAATTGAATCAATAACAAGAAGCCTATTAACCTTTTGCTTACGGGTGGGACAGCGTCCATCCCAAACGAAGAACCTCCCAAAAAGACAGGTATTTGATATACCCTATCCCAAACAGTTCGATGCCCCTTTGCAGACTTTGGCGTCCAATGCCGGTAAAGGGGGATCTAAGTGTTTGGGATAGGGTATGCCAATACCTGTCTTTTTGGGAGGTTCTTCGTTTGGGATGGACGCTGTCCCACCCGTAAGCAAAAGGTTACTTTTCAGTGAGATCGAGCAGTAAAGCTCTTATTTTCGTCGTCTTTGAATATCGAAATGCGTTCGTCTGTAAAAGGATTGAAATTTTAAAGATGTGTGTTTTTGCGTACGTCTATGGGGTGTGAGTACCAGCAGCGTCGCCAAAAAAACTTCTGGGGGTGGAGGTAACCAAATATTTTGTTTTCCATTTTTACCCATATCATTTTATCGAAATTAAATGGGTTCGATCGTTCGATGAGTTCCTAGGAGTTTATGACTTTCAAATCCCTCCCACCCTGGGAATTTTCGAACTTTAGGATTTTAATGACATGGAAAATCTATGGAAAAACTATTATAATACTTTTTTGGAAAAATAACACTGGGCAGTAGTCAAAATGTCTCAAAATTTACTATTTTTTACTAGTTTATTTATTCAATTTACGTGGCAACTACAAATGAAATCCAGTTGCAGTAACGACACAAACCTAAAAAGACCAGAGCATAAAATACAAGAATACTAAGTAGTATACATGTCAAGAGGATTTTTTTCTAAATGGGCAGGAGACAAATTAAAAATATCAATATCAGTACAATAGGTATTATGGAGATCAACACATTTATAGAGAGAACAGCTTAATGTAATTGTCTTTAACAGTAGCATTGTGAAATAAAGTTTTTTTTTCTAGTATTATTAACAGGTATATGGAATTCCAGGCAAGAAAGTAAAATGGGGCGATCAATAGTATTGTTTAAGACTTTATAGTAAAACAAGAGGCAGGACCATTACATAATGTGGACATGGTGATCACGAATATTAAAACCCGTTCACCACAGGAGAGTCATGAAAGCGACGTTTCCTCGGGCCCGCGCGCAAAAGAATCGTCTGCCACTCTAGGCGCGAGTACTTTTTGCAGCTACGCCTAACACGGCAGAAATATCATATTAAATCGACTTTACTTTTTGAAATACGTCTACAACTGGATTGTCGTATACACAATAACTTAGCGATTGAAAGAGTAATTGTGTAGCAATATAAAATGTAAATATAATATGAAATATAGCATAAATACGCTTATAAAGCGATTAAATGAAAACTTCAAAACTCAAAAAAACTCATTCTAAACTCAAAAATCTAAATATTATTACAAATCTAAAAATAACACTTATTCTAAATACAAAATATAACACTATTATAAACATATTATTATATATCCTGCAATTCTTTTATGTAATCACGCATCTCTGTTGTATGTTTTGTAACGTATGAGGTATTTCAAAACAGGGCTCAATACAGATTCCTACGTTGCAAATTTTGCACTCGTAAAACGATTGCTTTTAGCACTTTTCTTTCAGGGAACTTTTAAAACAAACTATGCACCTTCTTCGAGATTTTTTCCCATTTGAATTAACATGTAAGCTAGGAAAATGTCGAACAGTTAATTCCCTTTGCCATGATTCTTCTCTCTGAAAACAGCAACACAAAATCCCTGCCACCCTCCCCCTCCCACTTAACATGCTAAACATACCACACATAACCCTTCAGTTAAAATAAACACCAATCAACTATCATGCCAGAAATATTTCCTCTAAATATCCCAGTCGACATGCCTTTTAAATTGCCAGACAACTACAAGTGCTTGCAAGTGCGTTTGTTTATATTATCAACTTAGTCAGCATTCAAGAAAGATCAATCATGCATAAACATTGATTATGAAACACTTTCCAATTGAAATGCAATTTCATTTAAAAATCTCTAAAATGTGGTACATTCAGTGGTGATATCTTTTACATTATCACAGTACTACAGTAAGTTATATTTAAATATTTAAAACTTCATCGAAATATAAACCGTCTGATTCTCTATGCAAAATCAATGAATATTTCATTCATATAACTTGTATTCCAGACTCCAGAGCTAAATAATTTTGCGTGAAAAAATTCAGCAATTCTTATATAACTCACTTTACAATCGCTTGATATATTTGCATTCTGCATAAGTTAAAATTAGTCTTCGTTGTAGAAATAATAAAAGTTTAGGTATCATTTAAAATCACAACTATTGTAATTGCCTAGGCACGGAATTTAGATACACATATAAATATGTGTGTGTGTGTGTGTGTGCATGTATTCAAAGTATTGAAATCGTGCCGAAGATCGGAACTCGAATTTTCGAAGGATCTACACGTTTTGGGACTTCTAGAACATGAAAAAACTATTTTTAGGGAGACGTCTGTGTGTGTAAGGGTGTATCTGTGTGTGTTTCTGTGTGTATGTGAGGATATTGTATCCACTCTAACTGAAAAATGAACCAAATTTCATAAAATTTCGTAGGTAAGTTTTTTGTGAGAAACCCTGATGTTCATTAGATTTTAGTACGATTCGTAATAAAAGAATCTGCCTTCTTTGCGAAATGGCCGGCAAAAATTGCCTTTATCCACTCTAGCTAAAAACTAATGGACCAAATTTAACAAAAATTGGTATATAAATCACTTGTAGGTTATTCTGGTACGATTCGGGAAAAAGGAACGGGCTCTTTTTACGAAATGGCCCACAAAAATCGTTATATCTAAAAATAAAAGACTACGTGTGCTCAATTATATCAATTAAATGCTTATTTTATACGTGATTTTTGACAACAAAGAGAATAAGACTAACCCTATTACTCTAGGACTAGCCGTTCTTGAGATATTTTAGTTTTTTTTCGTTTTCGTTACGCCACCTTTGACAATAAGTCCAGCTATCAAATGAGAACCAAATTTAAGTTTAACGTGCAAATTCAGAGTCATTTAAAATACTTATGGGTGTTATTTTGTGCAGATAAACTTAAATTATTATTGAAGAAATAAAGAGAACGTGAATATGAGTCTGCAGGGAAAGTAAAGTGCTGCTTACATCAGAATTTTTAACAATCTTATAACAATGATTCATAGAAGTGAACGGGGATTATTTGCAGGCCCTTTCGAAAAGAATGTAGGATCTATATTTGAGAATCCACCAAATTTTTGTAGAATAAAATGTTCTACAAATTTAAGCTGTGTACCAAATTTCAACTCTCTAGGACGTAGGAAAGTGTATCAAAAATGCCATCAAATAAGTATAAAATGACAAACAGACAGACAGACGACCATCAATCATGAAGAGTTATATAAAATTTAAAAAAATTTGAAAAATTGTTATCTACCATATTTATTTTAAAATGTGAAACCTCTCTCATAATAAAATAATTAAATTCTTGGAAAGATATTTATTATAAAATATATCTCTCTTTTCCTTCTGGAGGATACAGCAAGAGCCAGAATTTAATTAAATTTGTTTTTCTCCCTATATTAAATAATTTTTATTTAAAAAACTACCTAACATATTTTACTGAAATTTTTTTTATACATTTTATGGGATAATTTGAATATTTCCTAAAACTTTTTTGTAAATTTTAATATCATTTTATCATCATATTTTTGCAATTTGTAAATTTTAAATTCGCTTAAAAAATGTTTGAGAAATTAGGTCTCATAGGGTTCAATGTATTTCATTTTTTTCAACCCGGGTTCAATCCAAAACTAATTGGGTGATATTATTCATTTATATTCCCATAGGTTCCACAGATCGTCTGAAAAACATACTAAAATTTCATTTTGATACATTTTTACGGCAGTTATCGTGCTAACGGACAGACAGACAGACAGACAGACAGAATGAACAAAATCATAAACACTTTTCAACTATGTTGTAAAGTGTTAAAAACGAAACTGAAATATGAAGGTCAATGATACAAGGAACTAACTTTACAAAAATTACGGGGTTCTAGTGCCATCTAGTGCTATTTAAAATTTTTGATAAAAACGTTCTAGTTTCGCGATGCACATTTACACGGATGGGCTCCAATAGCCGTCTCGCGTTCCAGGCAAACTTGCACCGTCGGGCCGAGGAAGTGGGAATGGATAATCAATCGCTGCGGAGGATATCGACAATAAAAACAGTCTTGCAGCGCTACGAGAGACCAGGGTTGAGAGACCAGGGTTGATTGATTAGCTTAGATGATGACTGATATGGATTCAGCGTAGAATTCCAAAAGGGGTGGGAGGTTTATAATTGACTGTTGGCACTTAGTTTTTTTTTTCCCTTCCAAAAGTTCGCATGACTGTACGAAATAAGTAGTATGCAAAGGAGAATAAAAATGCTTAATATAGTTCCGTTAAAAATGAAGTTCACACGTCCTATGAAGGTTCCTTCATAAATTCTTGTATACCGTTTATGCCACCAGGAACAAAGTATTTTTATTTTTTGACTATTTAAGGCAGTTTGAGTGAAATTTTTTATACTCTTCGCATGCTTGGGATAATACAAATCTTCCCTTCAACACGAAAAGTAAAATGGAGGACACATTACAGTCAGCCTACATTTGGAGCATCGAGGCCAATAAATTAAAGGGAATCTCTAATTATCACCTGGCGATTAGTGTGACCGGATTGACAGTGATTTATCAATCCGATGCATTGTGAGAGGTCGTTTTCTTCCATGAAGGGAGACCGTGATAACGAGGATGTGCGGCAAACAAACACGTGATCGTTTAGGAGTGCGTTTAATTGCCTTTATTAAAGGGTTGTAGCCTACATTTGACAGAATAACAGAAACGATAATTGGTGTTCTCTGTTTTTATGTTTAAAGAAGAATGAAACGGTGGTCTAGTGAACCGATTTGGATACAATGGTTGGTTCTCAATGGTAATTAATAACGTGCGAGTCACGCTAAATACAATTAAACATCCATTAATATTAAAATTGTTTGATTTCAGTCTGATTTTTAATATCTGAAAATTATTTTGCACGCAATACGTATACTCAAGCAAGGAACATTTTGCCGTTCCTCATAAGTAAGTTATTAAGAAGCGTCACCGTACCGTACACTGAGGGTCAAAATTATTATAACCATCCAGAACCGCACATAGGGGAGGGGGCACCACTTGAGTGTAGGGAACGTCAGTATGGGCCCGGCAACCACTCAATATCAATAATTGTCTAAAAAAATATAATAATTGTCCCCAAATAATTGCCCCAAAAGAAAATTTTAAAAGCATGCTACACTTTAAAAGGCAAAATCGTTTGGCGAGAGCGGTATAGAATGTGAACAGTTTTATTTGGCAAACTATTTGTCGGTAAGCATCATCGCAACCGAAGCCAGGAAAATAAATAAACTACTGAGGTTAAAAGAACATTCCATTTGTAGTATTGTATCCTTGTGCTATGTATTTCTCACTTCGTTCTATTTTTGTTTCGATTTTATGAGCCAGGTCTATGTTTGATAATGAAAAATTATGCGAAGTGATCCTTATTCTTGGAGAATGTAACCGAACGATGAAACACATAGCGTTTCCCCAATGCAAACGTTTGCACTAATTTGGCAACGCTCAACACATTTGTAATTGACTTTTTTTTCTCTATCTCTAAAAGGGATCGAGATAGTATCTCGCCCCCATATAAAAATAGGAGTTAGTCTCCCAAAAGTGGTCTCGTCATGTAAAGCCATAGGGGTTTCCTATGCAGCTGTATTAAAAAAATACCGATAACTCTCCTTGTATAAGGGTTTCGCATCCCTTCCCGGAGGGTGGGAAAAATGGGTGTTTTCGAAAAATATTGTCATATTTTCAAACCCTCCAGAAGCTACCCGATGACTTAGAAGACTGAATCTTTGCACGGAACAGAACCTAAAGCCTAAAGGTGTCGGATGTTCGATTCCCCCGGAAACGTAGAAAATAGGGAGTCTTTCTAGAACCCCCCTCCCCCCAGTGACCAAGAAAATCGAATCTTTGGTTTATGAACTACGGAACGTAATTTAAAGGAGTTCAATTTTCAATTCACCCCCGGGATTGGGGGGAATGTATTTATTCAAGTCTTACTAGACTCTGAAAATTTTCTGGTGACCTTGAAGTCTGCATTTTCACACAATAATAGTATCGTCCCCGGAACAGAACCTAAAGAAGCAGAATTTTCGACCCCCCCCCCCCCCCCCTCCCGGGGAGCGGAGAAAATATGATTTTTTTTTCGAAAAGTCGTTAAAAACCCCGCAGAAGTCCTATGGTGATCTATAATTCTGCAATCTTGCATACTTATCGTATCGATTACGGGATAGAACCTAAACTGGGCCCATTTTCGGCTCTAAGCGCCCCACTTCATTAAACAAAATAAACTTATTAAAATTGTTGCCCAGGGTTAAAATTTTCCTGTCTTTGGCAGGCCTAAATACTTGTCAACTATATACAGTTCATTTCAATTTAATTTTACAGAGAAATATTTTATTTATAGTACTCTGCCAGTTTCGTGGCGTCTCAACGTTACCCTATACTGACAACACATCAAGAACGTTGGTATCACATCTTTCTTCCAATAGATTGCTAGATTTACAAACATGATGACTTCGTCTAATAAAGAAAATAAATAAAAAAAATAAACCGGAAAATAGAATAAAAAAAAATAATAGATGTCCAAAGAAAAATAGCGAATGGAATCGCTCACCGTTGATTCTCACCGAGGATTTGGGTCAACACGTTTAGAAGAGTCATTACGCATGCTAGAATAATTAATGAATATCACCAGTGCTGTCGTTAGTGAAATAATATCGATGATCACGTTTTGTGAATGGGACCACGTACGACTGGTAATAAGGATGCACCACAGACAGTCACGGGTAATTGGGGTGATTCGTTTCGATAGTCAGAAAATGTCAAGTAAAAGCATAAAACGCAGTTTTTTAATCCCTTCGTGACGGCCAGTGTAAAAGTATGGAAAACGCGTAGATATCCTATAAAATCTACTAGATAATATCCTATATACGCGTAGATATCCTATATATTCTTTAGGATATCTACGGGAATACGTACATGTACGGGGATCGTCTTTAAATTTAAAGGGTTAAAGTACATACCCCTTTTATTATTTGAATGTATGAAGACTGTACGTAACCTAAATGAAGAATGTATTTTATTAAAATGTATGTAACTTAAATGTATGAAAGACAACAACATACCAAATTTAGACGTTTTAGCTGCTCCGGTTCTCAATAGTATTCCCCCAAAACAAGTACATTCCTAAGGTGGGCCCAAGACATGCTGGGGGAGGGGGAGTAAGGTTCGCAATCCAAAAAATTCGAATATACCGCGAAAGACAGCGATACGACGAATATGATCTTTCTGGCTATGCACCTGTTCTCGAGTTATTCCCCAAAGACGAGTACATTCCTATGACGATACCAGAACGGGATAGTTAGGGAAAAAAAGCCATTTTAGAAGAAATAGTTTGATAATATTATGCATAAAAAAAGAGCTAAACCAATGAGTTAAGTCTCATAAAAAGAGCATCCAAGTGAGGTAAATATTATCATACATAAACCCAATGACATTCTCACCGTAGACAAGCGTCATCCTTATAGATTAGTTCACTGTTAGTAAATCTACTGACATCAATCGAGTCACCCTACAGGCATTTCTTTAAAAGATAACCCTGTCAAAGAATTCCTAAATTCATTTTCCAGTGGCCCAGCTCCCATAATCCGGATGTTTACGTGTGAACGATTCATTCTGTTTCTCTCCCCAGAAGAGTTTGAAGTGATCCCCAGTAATAAGTTGATACCCGTCGGCTTATGGTTCGTCGCACATTCGGTGTTTTCTTCTCTTTGGAATATTTTAAAAGCCACGGAAACCAGGGCACTTTTATCGGTTGTTAAATAATTTTTAATGCTTATTCACATTTTTCCAGTGCATATATATTATCCGGTAATGTGTGACGTTCAGCAATACGCAGAATTCCTAAATAATGTCCGTTGTCCACATGGCAGCATACAAAATCTATATAAATAAAATCGAAAATTTCACTGTCTGTATGTATGTTTGTTTGTCTCATCATCACGGCTGCACAGAATTTTATGAAATTTTGTGTGTAGCCCGGAAATCAGGGCCATAACCAGAGACGAAATTCAAGAGGGACTGAAATGAAATTCAATTCAAGGGGGGCTCAACAGTCTTGAAGGGAAGAGGGGGTTCACCCAAAACACAGTTAATCATTAGCATTTATTAACCATAATAAGTACTAATATATGTTTTATCCATATAAATTATTAACAAATAATTGCATATTTATATTTGTAAGCTAAGAGTCGATTAGGAAAACCTATATAGTTACTATACCTCAATATTATAATATATAATAATTACAATGGGTTTTAATACAAGCATTAACTAGTAACAAAGCTGTTAATTAATCGAAAAAAAATCTGAAAGTTAATACAAGTTAACGCTTAATATTAACTACTTATCAGTTGATTTTGACCCTATAATGTAAAACAGTGAACCAACCCTGCAGTATCCAAATACTATTGTCTTAATTTTTAAATTAAATATGTAAATACATTGATCATCAGTATAACCATAAATTCTGCTAAATTAAAATTTTTTTAAAACAAAGTAATTTATAAAAAAAAATCCCGCATAATTTTTTATGCAAAATTTGCATGACATGTTGATTAAATGTCATATCACTACTAAAATTTTAATATTTTAATCAGGAGAGCTGAGTATACCTCTTGGGGTGGGGGCTTACTCCCCTCTGACGCCTGCCCGGCTACGGTCCTGACGGAATTAGCCCCACTTAAAAATTAATTCATGTTTTGAGTTTTTAGGAATAGAGGTTGTTGAGATATTAATAAAAATTCCACAATTAAACCTTCCATACAGATAGCATTATGGAGACTATATTTTTCCCCGCCAATTTATTAAAAGAAAATGATATCATGTCACTTACCAACGAATTTAAATTTAATGTGTTTATGTGGTAGACAATTTTTGCTAAATTTTTTCCGATTTAAATCATAAATATGTGTATTTATATAAAATACATTTAATCGAAATTGCATTTTGACTGGATTATATCAATTGCGGCTTTCAGGTTTGAAGATTACGGGAATTATTGATATTTGCAAATTTATTACGTCATCTGTTTTATTTTGGCAAATATGGTAATCTTCTACTAATACACGGGTATATCGTCTAATCTACGAAAATATAAGTAGTACGGGTATATACTATCTCCCCAGATAATTGTAGCGCTTCCATTTTAGCATACATTGGCTTCCAAAAGTTAAGCAAGGACGGTAAATCAACAAAAATGGAAAAGTAAAGCTTTGATTAACTCTTAGCTTTATACATGAAGGTAGAAAATGTGTTTATGCATTAAAGAAAACAAGAATTATGTACAAAGATGAAAAAAAATATTTACTTTTCGTAAGTTATATAATGACGTCACATTTGGGTTATTAACAAAATGATGTTCAAAGGCAAACAAATCAAACAAAACTTACATTAATATGGTACGTGACCACCCCGACCTTCACACAAACTTTACAACGATTTTCCATGCTTTCAATGAGGTGATCAACCATTGCAGATGCGAGCAATGGCCATTCCTCTAATAGGGCAGTTTTCAACTCTCTAAGACTGGCTGGAGGAGGTAAACGTGCAAAGACAGTACGCCCCAGGGCATCCCAATCGCTTTCAATGGGATTAAGATCGGGGGAGTACGCCGGCCACTTCATACGAGAAATGCCCTCACTTTCCAGGTATTCGTCAACGCTGTTAGCTTGATGGCGACGGGCATTATCGTCCATAAGGAGGAAATCAGGACCAACTGCTGCAGCATAGAGTCTCACAATGGGGTCTAGGACTTCATCCCGATACCGTGCAGCCGTCACAGAACCGTCTTTAAAGATGTGCAGCTCTGTGCGATATTCCATTTAAATTCCAGCCCACACCATGACACTGCCACCTCTGAATACGTGATGTTCAATGATGTTCTTGGCCTGATTGCGTGTGCCTCGTTCTCTTCAGCCCTTTACACGCTTATCTGATTCCAGGGCAAATCTGGACTCGTCCGTGAACAGGACGTTGCACCAATCTGAGACAGTCCAATTGACATGTTGACGACACCACTTTAATCTTGCCCCTCTGGCTTGGATGGTTAGTGGAACCCAAAAACGTGGTACTCGGGCGTACAGTCCCTTCACGTGGAGTCTTCGGCGCACAGTACTGGCAGATATTGTCTTACCAAGTGCTGCTGCAACCATGGATGTAACAGTTGTGGAGGTCATTCATCGATTCCGCTTGGCTACTATATACCGATTATCAGAGGGGGTGGTAACCCTTGGACGACCGGGCACAGGTCTCCAGACAACTATTTGACTTGTTTGGAATAATTCCATAATCGAGAAATTACCGAATGATCAACGCCAAAGAAAACAGCGACATCTATGATTGACTGTCCTGCTTCAATGCGTCCGACAGCACGCCAGCGCTTACTATCTGTCATTCGTCTTCTTTCAGAAACACGAATATCATCAAAAATAATCCTACAAAAGTTATAAACACATCGTATCAGCATTTAAATGCACCCCCTCAAACCCTTCAGAATGCTGGCGTCTTCAACGACTGCCTAATTAGCATATATCCGGACAGTCAATCGTGATTGGCTGTAACATACAATATTTGCATACTGCCGTCTACATCCGCAGCGATTTTCAGCCACTCAAATTCAAATACGCTTTTGAAAAATGAAAATTTGCATTGCGTGCTTAACTTTTAGAAGTCAGTGTATATTGACTCAATTTTATAGTTTTTGCAAATTTGTTTACAAACGGGACAGGATGTTTTATTCTTCAGATCTGTCTGTGAAGATAATTTTGTACAGCGAGAACAGAGATTCTTAAACTTCTTTTTTAGGAGCATTAATTTAAATGTTTTAATAGATTAATAATTTATTAACAGATTAATAATTAAATATTTTAATAGATAAATTTTGAATAACTATGTCATTTAGAATATTATACGAATTTGCACATGATTGTGAATTTTCAGTTTCTTTATGATGTATATTCCGTACGAAGAACAAGTATACTGCTAGTTATGAAATAAAATAGTATTTTCTAATTTGCCAAGGCGATCTATAGAATGCTCCCTGTCAAGAAGTAGAATTTCTACTCCCAGATTAACTCGACTCCCAAATAATAGTGTCCAACTTACAAAGAATTAATTTATTCAATAATAGTGAGTATACATAATTTTAATTTTTCCATTTTAGATCGTACAATATAGCGAGATAGAGACACGTGTTAGCGTCTTTTAAATAAAATCATTTCCTTTTAAATAGTTATTTCGTGAACATTTTAAAAATAATTACTTTTTAACACTTTACAAAAAATTTGAAAAGTGTTTATGACTTTGTTCATTCTGTCTGTCTGTCCGTTAGCACGATAACTGACGTAAAAATGACTTAATCTAAATGAAATTTTAGTATGTTGTTCAGACGGTCTGTAGGATCTATGGGAATATAAATGAATAATATCACCCAATTAGTTTTGGATTGAACCCGGGTTGAAAAAATGAAATACATTGAACCCTATGGGACCTAATTTTTAAAACATTTTTTAAACGGATTTAAAATTCACAAATTGCTTCGAAAATTTTAGGTAATATTCAAATTATTCCATAAAATATATAAAAAAAAAATTTCAGCAAAATATATTCAGTAGTTTTTTAAATAAAAATTAAAATAATAATTACACCTCTTATATGAAGCGATCACGTGACCATGATATTAAAGGACCACGTGACTCACTTCAAAATAAAATATGGCATCCATCTTGTCTCAAAATCGTGATTTTTAAAGTTCTTTTTAATTCGTATTGAGTGTTGTATTCGTCCTAAAACCGCTTTACTTTTGCTTAAATTCTGTGCATCTACATACTGAAACAACGCAATGAGACTATATTTGAGTTTAAATGATCATCCAAATTTGATTATTCTACAACGAAGCCTATTTTTCACTTATATAAAATGTAAACAGCAAAATATGTAGGATGAGTTGTATAAGAATTGCTGTATTTTTTTAACGCAAAAGTATTTAGCTTATGGAGTCTGCATAGCTGATATGAATGAAATATTCATTGATTTTACAGAGAGAAGGGCGATTTTTTTCGATGAAGTTCATAGAGTTTAATTACTTGTAGCTCCATGGTCTTAAGTTTTTAAATAAAATAAATTATTTTAGTACTGTGATAAATGAAATGAATGGGAAAATGTTATGAATGAAATGCTGCTTTTATAGAGAGAGTCAGGCGTGTTATTTTTTCTATAACGTCATTTGAATGAATGCCAGTTGTTTTCGATGAAGTTTTCAAATATAATAAACTATTGTAGTATTATGATGATTTTAAAAATATTACCGAGGAATGTATCGCATTTTAGAGATGTTTAAACCAGGCAATTTATATTTCAATGCTGTCATTTTAATGAAGTCCTTTTTTTTCGATGAAGGTTTAAGTTTTCAAATATAATAAATTAATGTAGTATTGTGATAAGTTTTAAAATATTACTTAGGAATGTATTGCATTTTAGAGATGTTTAAATAAAATTGCATTGAAGTTGGAAAGTATTTCATAATCAATGCTTTAATTATGATTGATCTTTCTTGTTCAATTGTTCTTTCGGCTTTGGAAAAAAAATGCCCTAAAAGTTAGAGGTCTTCTTTTGGTCAGTTAACCTCGAAATTTAATAGGCTTCTGACGTTAATCGAATGAAATAATCGTACCAAATTTCACTGGTTTAATTGTATCTCTTCGAGAGATGTCTTGCCTACAAACACAGCAATAATAATAATAAATAAAATTGAGAAATAAGTACGTAATGCCGATAGAATGTTTTCTGCAAATTTTCGGAGTGTGTTATAACAATAAATTTAGATAATTTATAAATAACTGCTTGTGAAAATAATTATTTGCAAATTATAGGTTCTAAACAAGACAAAATAAGCATGTTATAATTGTGCGTGAAACAAACACAGAGTAAAATTTGTATTTTGACTAAAAGTATCTGTAAAATTAGCTACAAAAAAAAATATATCTGTATGTGGTGTACGCCTGCATTCCCACAACTCTGCACACAGACATCATTGAAAATTCCTATTGGGGATGCTTAGAAAGTGTAAGCCTGTCCAAATCCGAGATTCGGATATTTGATCCCTATACCTTATTTTAATATACAGGATTCCTTAGAAAAGCCCTGAAGCACCCTCAATAGATTCGGAATGAAAAGTCTCTGAATGTGTATACACGTTAGGTATGGTAGTATATACATACAGTTACTAAAATCACCATGTTAATTAATAACTAAAAAACACGTTCTGCAAAGGATACGGAAACTTGAGCAACGTACTTAAACACAGATAAAATAATAATACAACACATCTTATTCGTTTTTAAATACGTTGCTCAGGTTGTAAACAGCCTTGCTGTCCCAACCGGGAATCGAACTCTGGATCTCCGAACTGGACAACCGACGCTCTATCGTTGAGCTACTGGCACGAAATTGCAAGCTCTTATCGTCGAAGTGGACTCCGCAAAGTTTTCCTTATCACCATGTTAAATCGAATAAAAGTGATTGCTGCGCCCTTAGTGAAGAATTAGGAAAGTTAGGAAAGCACTCCTATCTATAATTTAATCATCATGCTAAATCGAATGGAATAGATTGCAGCGCCTTTAGTGACGAATTAAAGAAGTCAAGAACACAGTCCTAGCTGTAGTTACATCATCATACTAAATCGAATAAAAGTGATTGCAGCACTCTTAGTAGGGAATTAGAGAAGTCAGGAACACAATCCCGGCCACAAGAGAAATAGAAGAAAAATACCAACTGCAAAGTTGTAAAGAAATGTAAAATAGTAGAATGTCTAATTTGTTTTCTGTGTTGTTCGTTGTATTATTCAGCAGTTCGACTATAGCTATATTGCTTCAAACAAATGTTTTCTGTAAACGATTTAGTATTATTTCTTATTTATTAGGCAATGTTCTACAACTTTGTAACGGACATTTTCCTTCCATTTATCTTTGCTGCCAAGTTCGTGTTCCTAACTTTAATTTGCCGCTAATAGCGCTGTAATTACTTTTATTAGATTGGGTCTGGTCATTTTATATACTATAAATCTTCTACTCTAGATCGGCGTTTTCCCTTTTTTATTTTTTTTTTAATGGAGGTGTCTTTGAAATATCCTTACATTTGGTTCGACATGGGTAAATTATAAAATGAACGTTTAAAGTAGTAGGGTTAATAAATAATGATGTAATCATAATTTTGAATAAAATATTACAAAAGCATTTATTTCCTATTTCTATTCATTAAAGCGAAGCGAGTTCCAAGCGTAGCTTTTTTAACACCGACTTAAATCTGACTGTGTGTAGAAGGCCCAGACCACACGACCAACCCGAAGGCTAATAAATCTGACTGGGTGTTAAAAAGTTCTCAACTGGCTCGAATAAAATATTTTATATATATATATAGCTTGAACGAGTCCTGTTTTCGGTCATGTTGAAGCTGGAATTTTAAATTTCGATCTATGTACTGAGATATCTGAGGTCAAAGATCAGATAATGTGAAAGAGAAAAATTACTTAAAATTCTCGCTCTACAAGTTAGTAGACTGCATTAATTACTAACATTAAATATATACATTACATATATTACATTACATTAAATAATTATTAAATAATTCATTAATATTACATTACATTAAATAATTATTAAATAATTCATTAATATTACATTACATTAAATAATTATTAAATAATTCATCAATAGTACATTAAATAATACATAATTATTAAATATTACATTACTATACATTAATTATTTAATATTTTGGATTTAATATTTTAAGTTATTTACCACCTTCATGAAATAAACGTCTCAAATATTAAACATGTAGCTAGATACCCTGCTTAGCTTCTGAGTCGAGAGAGACAGCTTATAGTTAATTATTGTTAACAAAAACAAAAAGCATTGTCATTTTACATCAGCATTGTCATTTTACATCAGCATTGTCACTTTATGAAATCGCGGGCCTGTATCCAGGGTTCCGGATGTCCGTACTGGAGATCCGTGGAAACCCAGTGTTACGCGTAGCCCTGGTTGGGAATCAGTACTCTAGATGGACCCAAAGTGTACAGACACTTTTCCTTTCGAAGTTGTTTGGGGGTGCTTAAGGATTTTCCAAGGAATTTCATATATTATGTATTTTACGAAAAATAAAAATGTATCGTTACTCCTGGAAAAGTATTTTATTCATAAACTATGGCCACGTAATTGCTTGACTTCTATCCACCTTCTCTCCGAAGGTGAGGTCAGGGCTGCTCCTCTACATTTAACCTTGATGCGGGGGTGGGAGGTGAAAAAGGTTGCTGTTATGCATATTCTTGTGAAATGGATGCTCAAGGTATCTCTTGCGTGGCCAGAGAGAAACACGCTGTATCATTATCTACTTAAAAAGAAAGACATTTCAAACCTCCCAATGCGTGAAAATCCCTGGAGAAGGTTATGCAAATGCATTGTGCTTGCTTTAAAAGTTTATCCATACAATACACATAGCAGGGGAGAGAGGGGATAAAAGGGACGCGTGATCAAAAGGACAAGAAAAAAAAATGACAAACAGGAATTCAAAGTAAAATTCTTAAGATGAAAAAAAAAAAAAAAAAAATCGGCGGTGGCTCGGTGGAGCCGAAATGATTTTGCGTGAATAACATTTTGTAAAATAAAACAACTTTTGCAATATCGAAAAAGAAATCGATCCAAAATCAATCTAAATTTTCAATCCAACTCATCAATCCAAATTTTTATACTTCAACTTAATAAGATGATTACTCGAGAACTATAAGTGCTTTTATAAAAACCAAATATAGATTTAAAAATTAAATTTCCTCAGCGATTTTAGAACAATATCATTTAGAATATTACCAGAATCTGTATATTTTAAATCGCAAGCAAGTCTAGTATATGTTTACTAGTATAGCATAATATTAAAGTTGGTGTCAGAACCTCTTTTGCTGTGTATTGTCCCCAAGGGGAATGCTTTGGTTTGAACCGGGCCGAAAATGGGCCGTGACAACAGAGACCGTTTCTCATTCTTAATATAACCCTTTTCTTTATTTCGCATTCTTCTGAAGGGATTACTACCTAAAGCAAGGCATGAGAGTGGACGTTGTTGCACTAGAGAGCGTATCCAGTTATCCGCCATCCATTGTTTTTTGTTCTCCTGAATGAAATTAAAGCAGCAACCGTTCAACACATCCTAGCCCATCGGAAGTAAAGCCATGCAGCGTGGGCTATGATCCGTGAATAACTGCAAATGACGATTTTGCATCCGCCCGATTCAGTTCGGATGCGGGTGAAATTATCTCGGGTGTCTTCTTCAATTTATTATTCTTCTTATTCAGTGGTGCATTTTATAAGTAATCTGAAGGTCTGTTCATGGGCAATACTTAATTACCTATTCCACGTGATATCGATATGCACTGTTTTGAAAAAAAAAAAAAAAACTTTTTGATTTGTACAATTACAAATGTTAGTTCAGATATATGAATGATACTTTCGTGTTGGTTGACAATAATTGAAGTCTCTCCTAATTTGAATAGTTTAATTCCATTGATCCTTGCGTTCAGTGTTCTCACAAAAAGAAATATAATAATAAATTATATCTTTCTTGACTCTTAAATTTCATTGTATGTTGTATTCATACGGATATTTTATATTAATTTATTTTTTAAACAGCATTTTTTTACTCTAATTTCCATTTAATGAGCATCCTTAAGAATGTTCACTAAAGAGGTTAGAAATTAAAATTACACTAAATGAGGATTAACAAAATTTGCGATTTTGATAAATATATAAAAGGTCGAGATCAACTTTAAATTACTTGCATCTTCATTATTATTAATGGTTTGACATCCTAGTGAGGGCCCTAATATCCCTTAAAAACGTCTCCCAGTCAGCCCTTTCTGTGGGAGTTCTTCAGTTTTCAACTTCAGCATATCAAAGTTGTTGTCAGCACGGTCAATCGTTCTCATCTTATTAGGTTTTATTACTTTATCCTAATTCAGGTCTTGATTTAACGAATAAAAGTAATCATAAACAAGACACTGGATGGACGTAATATAGTTGCCCCACACTCCAAGGCCGCCCATGCAAATATTTATCCCTAGCCACTTTCATATTTTGATTTCCCCTTCTTTGCGAATTTTTCATGTTTTCTCTTCTTTTAAAATAAATATATTGAGGATCTGGGAGCAAGTCTGGAGTCCGATCCCCCTATGGGCGGCCCTGTATATTCGAGAGTAGCACGAATGTGCACAGTAGTTAAATTTAGAAATGAGCATTTCAGGTGATGGGGAAAGAAATCCACAAGCAAATATAGCTCGCGTTCGATATCGTATGTTACAGATCTTAAAGCCGAATTAAAATAATTTACCAGTCTTAATATATTTTTTATTGTTGTTTTAAGCGGGTGTGTCGTCAAAGCGTTGTTTGGTTTTCGAGGATATGTTGTATGTTCTGGTGTAATTTGGATCAGTGGTCCGCCATCTTAAATCTTGGATGTTCAAGTTAGTATACTAGAATTTAAATTAATGGAATTTCAATAAATTAATAAATAATAATATCAAAGTAATATTAATGCGTAGCATTAACGCTAATCGGATATCATTTTGAAAAGAAAAACAAACGTTAATTCGTGTGGTACTCACATCATATTTTGTTTCTTCTTCTGTTGAAAAAGAATGAAGCAGTAACCGTTAAACAGATACTAGTCCATCGGAAGTAGACATATCATGTGGGCTATGATCCGTGAACTGCAAATGGCGAATTCGATTCCGCCCCACGCAGTTGAATTCGGACGGAATTATCTGAACACAGAACACAGACTATATTTTGTATGACGTGCTTCATACACATGTCAGATGTGACCGAGGAAATATTAAACGAGAATAATCGTATGCGAAACGAGGAAATATTTAATGATAGTTGCCAAATAAATTTTGAAGGTTGTGAACCTTTCCGTCACTAGCTGGTTGGTTCTTGGGCTAGCAGAATGCAAAGCAAAATTTCGAACTATATAGGATGCCGCTTATTAGTTTAACTGGTAAGAGGAGATGATATTGAACTTTAACCCTTTGCGGTTTTGTGTTGAGAGGTCTCCCGCCATTGAAAATCATTAATTTGAGTCTATTATTTTTCCAGGCTAATTTACAATACTTCATTATTGTACACAATTTTTACCGTTATTGTGCACCATTTTAATTCATTATTGTATACCACTTTAACTCGTTATTGTACACCATTTTAAATCATTATTATACACCACTTCATTATTGCACACCATTTGCAAGCACCATTTTTATGGACCAAATATTGCATAGAGTGACAGAAAAGTCGCCCATACCTAAATGTAAAATTATATTATGTATCGAGAAATTAAAATACTAGAACTTTTTTAAGTTAGGTGGCACTACTATACCCTCAAAAATATCTCAGAAATATCGTTTGCTGTTTTTAATACAGACCTCTTTTTTACCAATAGAAAAACACGAAATGTTCCCAAGTGAAAAAACTTTTATTTAGAGCAAGTTTATAGTTATTCTTATGGGAGTGTCGTTAAGTTTCCAAAGAAATACCCATGCTCTAAAATACCTAACATTTCAACAATTACGAGGTTAGAAAAGCGTTTTTGAGAAACTGGAACTGTTGCAGACTTAAGCAAGAACAAACAGGCATTCCATTTTAACTCAAGATAAACAGTCTGAAATAGAGAAGATTGCTGAAATTTTCCAATACACTCTTTAATGCTCTCATAAGAATGTCTAGAGAAATTTCGCTCCAAAATAAAATTATTTCATTCTGGGCAAACACCTTGTTTTTCGATGGATAAGAAAGAGGTCCGTGATCATCTGACATATTAAAACAGCAGACAATATTTCTGATATATTTTTGAGGATAAATTAGGGCCACCTAGCTGAAGAAAATCCGCAGTGACTCTTGTGAAATGAAGCCGAAATGGTTTTGCGTGAATAACATTTTGTAAAAAAGAAAACTTCGGTAAAGTTTAATAAGTTTATTCGATTTCTCACACTCATTAGATTCGTTTATAGATTTTCAAAGCACTAAAAGTTACTCGCTAACTGTTTATAGCTAGCAAGCACAGTTTTCGCCTAGATTTCATCTCGAAACTCCGACCATTAACTTCACCTCAAAATATCTAATTATTTTGCTAAGTTGCTTTGCGGTATATAAATTAAACTTATACAATATATCTGACGAGACTTAACATTCAAGCTTATCTATAAACGTGTGGCTGAACTTAAATACGTACTTGAAAGCATATTTCAATTTATTCTGTTGGCGCATGCGTACACATATTTCCATTTAAACTGTTCAAACCTCACCAATCATTAAACATCTTCAGAATCCCCAAGTTCTATTAACTTGTATCTTTTTATAAAAACAAAACATATCGCACTTGTACTCCAGTATTTCACCAAGGAGCAAGTAATTGAGCTGTAATAATCGTGACATTTTAAATAGTATGGCTTCCCCACCCATTGGAAAACCCAAGTTAAAATAATAAAATATCGAAATTATAACCACTTCGAAAACCAAAAGCTCGATCTAAAATCCAATTTTTATAGACTTGTCGAGCTTTCAAAGAGCTACAAATTCTTGTTAATTGTTCATAGCTATCACTTTTAGTTTTTGAGATATAAGCATTACAAACTTGAAAAATGGAAATTTTCAACTAGGCCAAACGATGACTCGAAAACTAGAAGAGCTTTTTTTAAAAATAAATATAGATTGAGACACTAAATTTCCTGATACATATTTTTGTCGCTTACAATTTATATCTTTTATAGTTTCTTTTATATTATCTTTTATAGTTTCGAAGCTATTTCGAGTGAAAGTAAAAATAATTCAAAATATTAAAATTATTTTTATTTATTCATAGTGTGGATTCTATTTTCGAAAAAATATGAAAAATAATTTACATTTTTATCTATTAGGTTCGGGGTATAAGCGTGCACAGTGTTTACACTTTTCGTAACGCTCCATTTACAGCCACAGAAACTTCAAGCGTAGAAGTTTTGGCATCAAAAAAGTCTACTTTTTTTAAATATTACAGGATTTTAAAATATGATAAGTGCCACTTTTCGGTCGCCCTGTACTTGCCTTTCCTCAATTTTCAGTCTCTAAAATAGCGTCTGCAACGAGGAAAAGATATTATAATCCAACGAAATTAGTGTGATTTAGCTGATTCTGAAAGTGATAGCCGGATACGTGATAGTAAAATGAAAGTGCCAATCAAGTCGATTATGTTAATTCCATGCAGAAGTGTCTTGCCGAGATGGATTGCAATCAGGTTAAAAAATTCCCGATTGCTGTTATTAATGCTAAACTTAAAAAATCTGATGTGGGAAACACATGACTTTCCTTATATAATGCAATGAATTTACTGCTTTTACAATAAAAAAATAGGTTTTTCTTGTAGTAGATATTTATATTCTTTCCAAGATATTGAATTTTCGTCAATTAGTCGTCATTTTCATTGATTTAGTATCATTTTTAGCCATTTGGCAAGATTTTCGTTAATTTGGCAACATTAAAAAGTCGCCAAGTTGGCGACATTCCGCTGAACTCGGCGCCAAAATCTCGCCAAACGTCATGGACGGAGAAATAAGTTATTCTTATAGCAGATAAATAACTATTGGCACTCAAATACAAAAGTATTATTCAAAGTATCTTTTCTCATGAATGGAACGAGCTAGATCTACGAGAATGATGTCACCAAATTTATCGCATGATATTAGATATGAAAAGTGAACATGGTTCTCAACAGTTAATATATTTTTTTTATTAATGGGATGTTTTGATATATTTTAAAAATGTGCAATATCTCGAGAACGGTTCATGCTAGCGTTCTAAAGTTTATGTCAATCGTTTTTTAAAGAAATATTACATAAAAATGGCTATTTGTGTAACTTTATTAAAGGTTTTGATTTTTTGATGATTTTTTCAAAATTTCACTCGAAAATTTAGGGGGGTTCTGAACATTCGATTACGTTTAAAAACAATAGACTTCCAGTATTCACGGATTGTAATTTTTGTACCAAATTTCATCCGAATCGCTCTATTTGTTCGTGAGATATCGTCTACACACACACACCTCAAAAATGTTTGATTCGTGATCAGGAATGCTTGAAACGTGCTCTCCCGTTGAAAACTCGAATTCGAATTTTCGACCCCGTCACAATACTTTCCTTATACATTATGTATATAAGGAAAGTAAAAATCAGCCGATCTTCCTCCTAACATTAAATCTGCTGCTTTCCGCATTTCGCATCAACTTCCAAAAATGTTTGGAAAAATTAAACATAAAATTAATCATCCCGTGTGTCCTATTGTTTCTAAATGTAACGGTCTAACTTATATTTTAGAGAAAGCGCTAGCTTATTTTCTTAAAACCGTTTTTTTAATAATCGCAGTTATTCTATTAGTTCTACTCAAAATTTCATTAAAATTTTGTTCAATACTAAATTTGTTCCAAATAGCACTTTCCATAGTTTTGACGTTGTTTCTTTATTTCCTAGAATTCCTGTTAATAAAGCTATTGATATAGCCAAAAAACTTCAAAATCAAAATTATAAAATTCCCTCTATTGACGTAATAACGTCTGCATTGAACATTGTTGCAGAGACTAATTATTTTAGTTTCTGCGACTTGCAAACTTCTGATGCCCCTATGGGTAGCCCTTTATCTGGCATTTTTGCTGAAGCTGTTTTGCAGGAGCTCGAGAACGAGATTTTGCCTTTTTTAACGCTTAAACCTAATCTTTGGTGTCGCTATGTTGACGATGTGTTTATTATTTGGGATCATGATTTAAATAATCTCCTTAATCTTTTGGATAAAGTTAATGATTTTTATCCCTCAATTAATTTTACCGTTGAACATGAGTTTAATTCTTCTTTGCCGTTCTAAGATGTTCTTGTTTCCCGTAACACACTTGGTTTTCAAACCTCTATTTTTCGTAAACCCACTTTTACTAATTCTTGTATCCCTGTTAATTCATCTCATCCTATATCCTCTATAAAAGATTCCTTTAACGATTATTTTAATCGTGCTTTTAATGTTTGCTCTTCTATTCCGGCTTTAACTAATGAAATTAATTTTATCTTTAATCTTGGCCATGGAGCCGCTTATTCCTTTGAGTTTAATTATAAAATTTACGCTCATATTCGCCGTAAATTTATTCAACCTAGTACTAAACTTATTGCTGTTGTTGACCCTATGCCGTATATAAATCTAGTCGTCCGTATCATTCGAAGATTTTCCGTCCCCTTATTCAATTTTGCCATGAATTTAAATTTAAACCTGCTCACTCGAATATTACTACCTTATTCAATCGCATTCGTACGGATACGTTTAGGGATAGAGATAACTTTAAAAGCCATGCTGGGGTGTACGTTGTAGCCCTTTTAACTCCTGATAATGGCTACAAGTTTTATATTGGTAGTACTAAACGTACTGTTGGTACCCGTTTAGCTGAACATGCTCGTGACGTTAAGAATGGTAAACTTTCTATGGCTTTGCCCAATGTGTTGTTAATGATAACTTTCAACCCTTTTTTGACAAACTTACCTTTTAATTCGTTGCAATAACCCTCGTAATATTTTTCTTTATAAATCCATGTTTATTATGTACCGTGATTCCATTTGTAATTTTGATCTGGTGCAAATTTTAAATTACGCTTGGCGATTCGTTCTTGGCTCTATGGGTTGTTGCTGAGACCCAGACCGTCCGACCTACCAGAAAGGTGTAAGGTAATCGTTTGGACGGTCGGGAAGTGCCACTCAATTTAGATCGGAACCCAGTGGGGGATTGACTCTATGGGTGTCAAACCTCTACACAGTTATTTGTGACGTTTCTTTTTAATGTAATTTATGCTTGGATGAAATTTGGGGCATGTTTCATTGTCTTTTGTTTTGTGTTTGTATTTAATACTCGTTTAAATTTCAAATCTCCCGTTTATAACACTTTTTTATTGTAATTTTGTAATTGTTTAGTCCTTAATAGTTTGTTTATAATACCATTTAATTGCCATTATTCCGTAGCTGATTTATGCAAATTTTGTCTGCCGATGTCGTCTATATATAGGCTTGTTTCCACGGTAAGTTTTCATATAGCCACTGATGAAGGGTATGCAGGGCCGATCCTAGCAGGTGTGCAGCGCGTGCACCGCACGCGGGCGGCCAAAACTAGGGGCGGCCGCAGGCCGCTTAAAGTTCTATCAATCCAGCAAAATTTTTTTAAACTTATAATAAATCGAATAAATATGCTGAATTTTAAATAGTTATTGAAAAATTAAAATAAGTCCCATAGTTTAAGAAAAATAGAATGTTAGTGCACAGTGTGTTGGTCCATTGTCCATTAATGTCTACTCTTTACACACATCCTTCATTTATAAACAAATTGAACTTCTGGCTGAAGACTAGAAATTCACTTCACCCTCTGCAATATGGCTTTAGGGAGCTCCTCAGTTGCGAAGACGCCACGTACCAGCTTGTCAGTACCATTGATAAATTTAAATCCTCTTCTCATGTTTCCTTAACCACTGTGGACATCCGTGGAGCTTTCGATAACGTGAATTGGAATATCCTTCCCCTCACCTTTGACTCAATTAATCTCCCCTCTACTTTCAGATCCTTCATTTATTCATATCTCAGCTCAAGAACAATTAATTTTATAGAGGACAATTTTACTTTTTCAAAATTTATTTCTAAAGGTGCCCCTCAGGGCTCCGTCATTTCCCCCATACTATGGAACATTTATTTTAATAAAATTCTTTCCCTTAACAATGATGAATATTACTTACAGGCCTTCGCGGATGATCTCGCAGTGGTTACCTATTCAAACTCCATCATTACTCTTGGTCGCAAGACCAATTCAATATTAAATTCTATTGCAAACTCCCTTTCCTCTCTTAAACTTGAGGTCTCCGCGGAAAAGTCCAACTGCATCATTTTTAATAAAACTAGATCAAAAAGGAAAATTAATCCCTCTATCAAAATCCAAAACTCTCCCATTAAACTTAGTAGAAGCCTTAAATTCCTTGGTCTTATCATCGATGATAATTTAAAATGGAGCGCCCATATATTTTACCTAAAAGAGAAATGCTTTAGGCTTGCTTCTACTTTTGGGAAACTTTCGGGGGGCAACTGGGGGGTCAACAAATCTTTTCTTAAAATCTGGTACCTGTCTGTTATTGAAAAAATTATTACTTTCGGGTCAGGCATCTGGGGGGGATCTCTCACTAGGGCTCAAATCAATAACCTTATTTCTTTACAACGGATATTTCTTCTTAAAATCTCTGCCGGATTTAGAACAACCTCGAGCATTTCTCTTTTCTCCATTACCGGTATTCCCCCTGTTCACATTTTAATTGATATTCTTCACAAAAAATTCCTTTTTTGGAAACTTCGTATCAATTCGTTCTCTGATCCTTCCCTTCCCTCCCCCTCATCTTTCGACTTTAATCGTCCTCTCTCTAATTCTTCCCCCTCAAACCGCATTGTCCTCCTTAAACCCCTTAATCCTTCCTCCTTCTCCCATCTAAATTTTTATACCGACGGCTCCAAACTTGATGATAATGTTGGCTTTTCTGCTTGTTTATTTAATCATGATAAATTAGAAGAAGTTTTTAAATTTAAACTTGACAATGGGAACACAGTTTTTCAGGCAGAAATAGCGGCCATTAACTTTGCCATTGACTGGGCAACTGATAACTTCTCCAAAATAAATATTTTTTCGGATAGCCTTTCATCAATCCTGGTCTTTAAATCAATTAAAAACAAATCTAACTACATTAACTCTATCAAAAACTCTGCTTCTCGCTCTAAACACCTTTTTAATCTTATTTGGGTCAAGGCCCATGCTGACATTCTGGGAAATGAAGTCGCGGACTTCCACGCTAAAGAAGCATCCTCCTCCGGTTTCCCTTTTTCAGTTCCTCTCCCCTATTCTCGTTTAACTAATTTTTGCAAAAATCTCTTACTTCAAAACTGGCAAAAGTATCTTAATGAATATATCTCCCCTAGGACTCATGACCCAGCCAGAATTCTAAATTATCTCCCCAAAGTTAACGTAAATACCCAAATTCATAATAAATACTTAATCTATTTTTTAACTGGTCATGGTCCTTTTCTTGATTATTTATACTATTTTAAACATAAAAAATCCTCGAACTGCTTATGCAACTCTTTTGGCGACGTAGATCACTTTGTTTTCTCTTGCCCCTTAACTAAGAAATTTCATCTTTCTAAACCTGCTCCTGGAAATGAAGCGGCTTGGTTTTCCAGTGTCAGCCGCAACAGTCAATCCATTTTTTATCTTAAGAACTGTGTCCTCATTGCAAGAGACATTTCCAATAAAGTAAATTGACAAGTTCGTCGGGCTTTACTGCTTTTAACTTTCCTGATCAATGAAGATTCCTCTGCTGTTCCCCTTTTCCTGCTTTTGTTTGTACAAACTTGTATATATTAAATTGTAAATATGATAACTGATAACACTACTGTTAAATTGAAAACACTTTCATCTTTTATTATCAGCCTCCCATGTCATTTTGTATTTACTTCATCATCTATATCATGTTGTGCAATGTCTCATTATTATTATCCTTGATGTTTTTCTGAATGTTTCGTGTCCATATTTGTGTCTGTTTACAGTATCTGTCTTCGTTATGTCCGTATTTCTTGTCTGTAAAACTGTCTGTCGTACGAATTTATTCTTAAACTTTAAAAAACTGGATTTTTAATAAACCTCCAGAGCGGTCGCTGTCCTTGGAAGTCGGCACCTGCTAGCTTCCTTTCCCGGTCGTCCAACCAGCTACTCAAATCCTCGGATGAGTCGGACGGCCTGGGTCTTCCACATTCCACACATCCTTCATTTGATAGCAAAATTCGTGGCAGAGCCAGCAATACGGCATAGAAAAGGATACCAAATTTTAAATTTCTATCGAAAAAAATAACCAAAGGGCATATTTTTGAGACGCCTAAGGATGTTTCGTTCCACTGTGTGGCAGCTTATTTATGTATACCACGGTTGGCACGCGGCTCGCAGGTCAATGGTCAAAAGAAACTTTATTTTAGCGGTCTCCTTTGTAGATTAGAACTGAATTATTTCGGTAAAGTTAACCCTTTCGCGACGGCATTCCGGAACTGCGGCGGCCTAAAGGACGGAGCGCTTCTTTTTCGTACTGTTTCCAGGAGACGGCAATTTTATTGCGCTAAGCATAACTCTCCAAAAATATTCACTAAAAATCACCCGTTCAACACAGCATTCTACTATTTTCAGGAATAAAGGACATTCTTATTTTCTGTTTGAAGTATATTTTTCTTTCAAATTTTCTTTTATCAAAATATTAAAAATTTTAGCGTATTAAAAATGATAACTTACCTTCAATAAAATAGTTATCAGTTAATCAGGAGTGTATATAGATTTAAATCAGTTATCAGGAGTGTATACAGATTTAAATTTTGAAACTAATGCATCTAAAATGGGTTTCAATTTATCTAGCTTTTGGGCATTACTATCAAGAGTAAAATGAAGGTAACGTAATATTCTTGGCCTAACATTTTAACAAAAAAAATTATTGATTTATTGGTAGAACATGGTCCCAAACAAGTAGCAAATTTTAAATTTCAGGTCGATGGGAGTGGCAGAAAATTTAGCTGTTCATATTATAACAAAACTTTAGTGAACGGGGAGAAAATAAATCGCGCGTGGCTCTACTATTCCATAAAACTAAATCGTATTTTTTGTTTTGCATGTAAATTGTTTGGTAAAGATAGTTCAACACAACTTGTAAGTACTGGCTTTTCTGATTGGCGTCATTGTTCGGATTACCTTAATAAGTAAGAAAATACTCTAAAACACATAAACTCTATAAGATCGTGGTGCGAAATAAAGACGAGGCTGGAAAAAAATTGCACTATTGGCGCGGAACAACAAAATGTTTACAATCGAGAGAAAAAGCGATGGCGCGCCATCATTGAAAGAATGATTGCTGTAGTACAATTTTTAGCCAGTCAAAATTTAGCATTCAGAGGAACTAGTACGAAGTTGTATCATAGAGATAATGGTAATTTTTTAGAGGCAGTGGAAATGTTGACCAAATTTGACCCAGTTATTTCAGAACACCTTAATAATGTCAGTAACTACAAAGATAACAAAACACGTATTCCACACTACTTAGGGTAGCAATTTCAAAATGAAATAATTAATATTTTAGCCGAATCTATTCGTAATGAGATAACACGCATTGTCAAAAAAGCGAAATATTACACTATAATTTTCGACTCTACACCAGATATTAGCCACACAGAACAAATAACGTTTGTAATTAGATGTGTGAACACTACTGATGGTAAGGTAGATATTTTAGAATTTTTTCTAGGATATTTTCCAGTAACTAAGACCACTGGAGAAGGTCTGTGCAATTTTCTATTAGAGAAGCTATCACCTAGCCTGCAGCTCGAAGTTAAAGGTATACGGGGTCAGGGCTACGACAATGGATCGAACATGAAAGGGGAAAATATAGGGCTTCAGAAACGGATTCTCGATATCAATCCAAGAGCATTATACGTGCCGTGTGCGGCTCATACATTAAATCTCGTCGTTAATGACGCTGCCAGCTCCAGTGGTGGAATTTTTGGTTTTTAACGCTTTACAACAAAATTGAAAAGTGTTTATGACTTTGTTCATTCTGTCTGTCTGTCTGTCTGCCCGTTAACACGATAACTGCCGTAAAAATGACTTAATCAAAAAGAAATTTTAGTATGTTGTTCAGACGATCTGTAGGACCTATGCGAATATAAATGAATAATATCACCCGATTAGTTTTGGATTGAACCCGGGTTGAAAAAATGAAATACATTGAGCCCTATGGGGCCTAATTTTTCAAACATTTTTTAAGCGGATTTAAAATCCACAAATTGCTTCGAAAATTTTAGGTAATATTCAAATTGTTCCATAAAATATATAAAAAAAATTCAGCGAAATATATTCAGTAGTTTTGTAAATAAAAATTAAAATAATAATAATAACACCTCTTATATGAAGCGATTACGTGACCATAATATGAAAAGGTCACGTGACCCACTTCAAAATGATATATGGCATCCATCTTGTGTCAAAATCGTGATTTTTAAAGTTCTTTTTAATTCATATTGAGTGTTGTATCCGTCTTAAAACCACTTTATTTTTGCCTAAATTCTGTGGATCTACATACTGAAACAACGCAATCACAATATATTTTAGTTTAAATACTCATCGAAATTTGATTATTTCTACAACGAAGCCTATTTTTCACCTATGTAAAATGTTAACAGCAAAATATGTAGAATGAGTTGTATTAGAATTGCTGTATTTTTTTAACACAAAATCATTTAGTTCGTGGAGTCTGCATATCTGATACGAATGAAATATTCATTGATTTTACAAATAGCAGGACGATTTTTTTTCGATGAAGTTTTACGAATAGAGTTTAATTACTTGTAGCTCCAAGGTCTTAATTTTTAAATAAAATAAATTATTATAGTATAGTGATGAATGACATGAATGGGAAATTATTTATGAATGAAATGCTGCTTTTATAGAGAGAGCCAGGCATGTTATTAAGACTTTACAACAAAGTTGAAAAGTGTTTATGACTTTGTTTATTCTGTCTGTCTGTCTGTCTGTCCGTTAGCACGATAACTGCCGTAAAAATGACTTAATCAAAATGAAATTTTAGTATGTTGTTCAAACGGTCTGTAGAACCTATGGGAATATGAATGAATAATATCACCCAATTAGTTTTGGATTGAACCCGGGTTGAAAAAATGAAATACATTGAGCCCTATGGGACTTAATTTTTCAAACATTTTTTAAGCGGATTTAAAACTCACAAATTGCTTCGAAAATTTTAGGTAATATTCAAATTGTTTCATAAAATATATAAAAAAATTTAGCGAAATATATTCAGTAGTTTTTTAAATTAAAATTAAAATAATAATAACACCTCTTATATGAAGTGATCACGTGACCATGATATGAAAATATCACGTGACCCACCTCAAAATGATATATGGCATCCATCTTGTCTCAAAATCGTCACCTATGTAAAATGTAATCAGCAAAATATGTAGAATGAGTTGTATTTGAATTGATGTATTTCTTTAACACAAAATCATTTAGTTCATGGAGTCTCCATAGCTGATGTAAATCAAATAATCATTGATTTTACAAACAGAAGGACGATTTTTTTCGATGAAGTTTTACGCATAGAGTTTAATTACGTGTAGCTCCATGGTCTTAATTTTTAAATAAAATAAATTATTATAGTAGTCTGATGAATGACATGAATGGGAAATTATTTATGAATGAAATGCTGCTTCTTTAGAGAGAGCCAGGCGTGTTATTTTTTCTATGACGTCATTTGAATTAATTTCAGTTGTTTTCGATGAAGTTTTCAAATATAATAAATTATCGTAGTATTATGATAAGTCTAAAATTATTACCTAGGAATATATCACATTTTAGAGATGTTTAAACCAGGCAATTTATATGTCACTGCCATCATTTGAATGAAGTTCATTTTTTTCGATAAAGGTTTAAGTTTTCAAATATAATAAATTAATGTAGTATTGTGATAAGTTTTAAAATAATACCGAGGAATGTATTGCATTTTATACATGTTTAAATAAAATTGCATTAAAGTTGGAAAGTGTTTCATAATCAATGCTTTAAGCATGATTGTTCTGTCTTGTTTTTTCTATGACGTCATTTGAATGACTTTCAATTGTTTTCTATGAAGTTTTCAAATATAATAAATTATCGTAGTAATATGATAATTCTAAAATTATTACCGAGGAATGTATCACATTTTAGAGATGTTTAAACCAGGCAATTTTTATTTCAATGCCGTCATTTGAATGAAGTTCATTTTTTTCGATGAAGGTTTAAGTTTTCAAATATAATAAATTAATGTAGTGTTGTGATAAGTTTTAAAATATTACCGAGGAATGCATTGCATTTTAGACATGTTTAAATAAAATTGCATTGAAGTTGGAAAGTGTTTCATAATCAATGCTTTAAGCATGATTGATCTCTCTTGTTAACACTTTATAACATAGTTGTAAAGTGTTTATGACTTAGTTGATTCTGTCTGTCCGTTAGCACGATAACTGCCGTAAAAATGACTTTACCAAAATGAAATTTTAGTATGTGGTTTAGACGATCTGTAGAACATATGGGAATGCAAATGAATAATTTTACCCAATTATTTTTTGAATTGAACCCAGGTTGAAAAAATAAAATACATTGAACCCTATGGGAGCTAATTTTTCAAACATTTTTTAAGCGAATTTAAAATTCACAAATTGCTTCGAAAATTTAAGGAAATATTCAAATTATCTCATAAAATATATAAAGAAAATTTCAGCAAAATATGTTCATTAGTTTTTTAAATAAAAATTAAAATAATAATTGCATCCATATTATATGAAGAGATCACGTGACCCATTTTCAAAATAAAATATGGCATCCATCTTGTGTCAAAATCGTGATTTTTAATTTTTTTTTACATTTATATTTAGTATTGTATCCGTCCTAAAATCACTTTATTTTTTACTTTTTTCCTGTGCATCTATATACTGCGGCCAACGCAATTACAATTTTTTTTTGTAGTTTAAATGATCATCAAACTTTGATCAATTCTACAACGAAGCCTAGTTTTCATGTATGGAGAATGTAAACATATCAAGCTGTAAGATGAGTTGTATAAGATTTGCTGAATTTCTTTAATCAAAACTATTTAGCTCTGGAATCTGCAATATAGCTGATATGAATGAAACATTCATTGATTTTACATAGAGAAGCAGACGATCCCATATTATTGCTTTTTTGATGAAGTTTTAAGCGTGGAGTTAGAAAGTAATTTTAACTTTCATAGATTTACGTTTTAAGTAATATAAATTATTATAGTATTGTGATAATTTTAAAAATATCGCCGCTGAATGAAAGGAATGAAAAAAGTTTATGAATGAAATATTCACTGTTTTTATATAGAGAGGTAGGCGATTTATATTTCGTGACATTATTTGAATAAAGTGCATTTGTTTTCGATGAAGTTTTCAAATATAATAAATTATTGTAGTATTGTGATAATTTTAAACATATCACCGGTGAATGTATGGATTTTCAGAAATGTTTAGATAAAATTGCATTTCAGTTGGAAAGTGTTTCATAATCAATGCTTTTTGCATGAGTTATCTTCCTTGTTTTGATATGGTACAAGAGGTATATAACTACTTTTCTGCGTCCCCATATCGATGGGATTTACTAAAAAAACATGTAAAAAGTCTAACTTTAAAACCATTAAGTGAAACAAGGTGGAAAAGTCGTATCATTGCTATTAGATCTCTAAAACAAGACCTAAAAAACATTATTACCGCATTAAATGCCTTAATTGAAGATACCACCAGAGACACGAAACCAAAAATGGGTGCTGAATCAATAATTAAAAGTCTTGAAACATTTAAATTTTTGTGTTCAATTTTAATTTGGCATGATTTATTATCAAGAATTGATGTATTGAGTAAAATGCTTCAAAATTCTAAATTAAACATCGCGGAATGCTTTGAAGACTTAGATAATTTTAAAAAATATTTAGTTTCCCAAGGATCTGACGATAATTTTAAAATATTTGTCGATTCAGCAACAGCACCTGCTAGAGATTTAGGTATTGATCCCGAATTTCCCATCTCGAAGCTCAGGAAAAAGGTTCGTTTTTTTTATTATGAGGGCAGTGATGAACCAGTTTCAAATCCCTTCCAGCAATTCAAGACTGCTTTCTATTTTGCAATTCTTGATCACGCGATCTCTTCGGTAAATGAAAGATTTACCTTATTATCTGAGTGCCACTCAATATTCTACTTTCTGTATGAGTTTCACAACATTTCTAATGATGACCTCATGAAAGCCTGCATGGACTTAAATATTAAGTTACAGGTACAGGACGAAGGAAGTATTGGGAAAGATATAGACGGTATACAAATCTTTAATGAAATAACTTCATTCAAAGATATTTTTCCAGGTAAAAAACAGCCAATTGAGATATTAGAAATTATAGTCAAAAATGATCTCATTCCCTGTTTTCCAAATTTTGCTCTAGCAATGAGAATTTTTTTAACCTTACCTGTTTCTGTGGCTTCAGGTGAAAGAAGTTTCAGTAAATTAAAAATTATTAAAAATTACTTGAGAAATAATATGACACAAGAAAGGCTTTCAGATTTGGCCATTATCTCTATTGAATCCCAAATCTCTGAAAAAATTGATTTCACCGAAATTATTGACAAATTTGCTTCTCAGAAAGCCAGAAAAATTATTTTATAGTTAATTATTAGGTAGTCTTTGTAGAAGGACTGATTTATATACTTTTCGTTTCACGAGATTTGTGCTTTAGTATTTTTTTTATTAGATTATATTTTCTGAGTAAATACTGTTGTTTTGCATTTCTAATTATAAAATGTCTATTTTTATTTCAAAGGTAATATTTTTGTTTGTTTATTATTTTGTTAAAGTATTTTGTCGCTATTATAACCTATTAGCTGGCCAAAAAATAAAGTTTTACACTTCAAATCTTATTTGCATTTTTATTAATGTTTTACTTTTTACTCTTATATAGGTAGATGAGTTTATAATTTCAACGTTAAGTATTAGTCAAAATATGAAAAATTCTCTAGAGGGGCGGCGCATTAGGTCTTTGCACGAGGGCGGCCGACACCCTAGGATCGGCCCTGAGGGTATGGTGATGCCCGAAAGCGTTCTGGCCTTTTAATATTTGTACGTTTTATAGGATGATTTTATTTGATTAAATGACCTTTTTAATTATGATTTGTGTCTTTAATTTATGCTTAGATAATAAAATGGATGATTTGGAATATGATAAAATGATAATAAAAACAAATGATAATAATAAATAAATTAATCATGATTATTTTTTTATTGATATGCATGTATACATGTTTCCCCTCAAAATTAAATAAGACCTGAGTAAGCAGCTGGAAGAAAATAACTTTGACCTGAAAGGGTTAAAACTGTTTGTATAATTATATTTCAATCTTGATAATTCTTTTTCTAAACAACTCTTGATCATCTAGTAAAAATGATTGGAAAAAAGATTCGTACACATATTTTTATTAAATGTTAATAAAAGAAATATCTGATGTAATTATATAAAATATCTAACGTCTGACTTTCTCATACATTCATATTCCATATTGTTTAAGCCCATTTGTATCAAAATTAGTACGTTTATGAGTATGACTGCAAGTTGTTCTTTTAAATATTTTCTTAATTAAAAAATTAACTGGAATCTGGCTCAACTAGACTTTTTCATACCAGAATCTATTCCAAATGATCCCAATTATAGTATGTTACCCTACATTTTACAGAGCTTGAAAAAAAAATCTTTCAGTTTGATAACAAGTTTGACAATGAACCGCTCAAAAGAAAACTCCCCCCTCCCCCCACCTCCCCTCCGAGTGGGATAATGACGTCACAACACAAAAATTGTATCGCGGCTATTTTATCACTAAAATGATTGAAATTGTGATCATTGAGCCCTTTTATGTATAATTATGTGAAATTTTGTCCTATGCTGCCATGTTAAGAAAATATAAAATTTCAAATAAATTTCAGTTTTTGCTCAAATTAAAAAAAAAAATCCTATCTAGTTTTAGATTTTACGTTAACAAAGCCGGATATCAAGTTTCGTGAAAATTCATTAATATTTATGGCAGCTCTTGGGCCCACAAGGAATCGACCACAGACAGACGGATATCACTCTAAAAAATAGCCCTAGTTAAATGCCCTACGAGGGGGCATTTAACTAGGTTCCACTATATTTTTAATTTTGTCCGCAGAAGAAATTTGACAGAAAATCTGGTCCACAAAAGAATGTTAAAGAAAATTTGGCTCAGTGACTTATAAAAGATGGCTACACTTGGGTTAGCATATTTTGTAATAAGATTTCAGCAAGCTAAATTTGCTTATTTACTACTTTTTCTTTCCCCCCGCGTTTAATCGATCAGACCACGTAAGACATTTATAGAGTGTCACAGACATAATCCTTTGTAATAAGGACGCAATCGCGGGACATTTATCGGTACAGCCATTTTTACGAGCCCGTTAAGTGAATTACCGTGCTTCTTAAAAATGGCCGCATTATCCTGTCGGATGCATTGTTTGATTGAGGTCGTCCCTATCGTGACGCAGGATCTCAATAGCTTATCTGTAAACGGCTTCGGTATCTCTTTTGTTGGACCGAACTAACAGCATACACACACAATGTGAGGAAAATATATGTTGACGAAATTTGCTAACACAGATTGAGATGGTATAACAATACTGGCGTGATTTTAATATACAGGGTTCCTAGGAAAGTCGTTTTAAGCATATGCACTCTAATAACTTTGTAAGGATAGGTTCATGAATATCAGGGCCGTAGTCAGAGATGAAATTGAAGAGGGGCTGGAGGGAGATTCAAAGGGGGGCTCAATAGTCTTAAAGGAGGGGCTCACCAAAAACAAAATTAATCATCCGCATTTATAAACCATAATAGTTAATAATTTATATGGATGTTTCTGCGCAGTAGGTGCAATGTTTCTATCGGCGATTTCCCCAAACGCTGGCAGAATTTGATATTCGCACGTTGTTCTTCAAGCGCCATTTCCGTTTTCGACGAACGCAAACGATTACAGTTCACTCACACGCATTGTCTGGAAAAACCCTGAACTGCGGATCTGCTTCTTCCTTTTCACATGTCGAGTCACATGTGCCTCTACGCCAAGGTAAAATAGTTCCCCTCTCCTCTAATCAGGGTTGGAGATATCAACACAGTCTCAACTTTTTGATCCTACCTTGTATAGCTACTATACATCAATATTAATATATAATAATTACAATTGATTTTAATGTAAGCATTAATTAGTAATAAAGCTGTTAATAACTTGTAGAAACATTCTGAAAGTTAATATAAGTTAATGCTTAATATTAACGCTTACCTACTTTTCAGTTGATTTTGAATCTATAATGTATAACAGGGAATCCCGCAATAATACAAAAGTATCCTATAAATACTATTGTCATAATTTTTAAATATTTTTAAATGAAATATGTAAATAAATGGATCATTAGTATAATTACAAATTCAGCTAAATTAAAAAATCTTTAAAACGAAGTAATTTATAAAAAAAATATCAAAGAAATAAATTTTTTATGCAAAATTTGAATGACATTTATATGAAATTTCATATTACCACTAAAAATTTAATATTTTTATCAGGGGAAGTTGAGTATACCTCTTGGGGGGGGGGGGCTTAACCACCTCTGGCCCCTACTTGGCTACGGCCCTGATGAATATATATATATATATATATATATATATATATATATAACGTTAGTTTGGAAGACACCCTTATTGCAGATAACAGCATCCACGGTCCGGTTCCGCGCTCGTCAGATCAGTATGAAATAGCCGTTATCCGAAGTGGCAGCAAGAAACTTATATATATCACAAAAAATATATATAAGTTTCAAAAATAAAATAATAAATCACAAATAATGCGAACTTTATATAAATCACAAATTTTGCGAACTTTTATGGCAACTGACAATTTCGGTCCTTCCGCGTAGTCGGCATCAAATTCATATACAATTTAGCTCGGGATTGATTTATAACATTCCAATTTACTGTTTCTAGAAAATATTAACATCATATTTGTTCATAAACCAAATATTTTTGTATAACGTGAGTGCAACTACGCCCGTAGAGAGGATACGACTAAAGTATATGCTCTAAAAATAATATGCTGAAATACGCAAATGATTTACTGAAGCAATAACTTCACTCTAAAAAATGCTACTGAAGAGCCTTTGCAAGTTAACAGTTTTTTTTTTTAAAGCGACCAGGTAGATTACCGAAGACAGCTAGTTTTATTTAAAGCATTTGGATCTCATGGGCCCAGTAGTCTCAAAACCAATCTGACCTTTTAAATAGGTTCCCTGCGTCTGGTATATTTGAATTAACTAGAGTATGGTTCAACTCGACTTTCTCATACTAGAATCCAATTTTAAATAACTTATGATCTGTTTTATTTTTTTGCAAGAATTATTTTGAAAATTCTGTATTGTTTGTCCAAATGATTACAATTGCAGCATGTTACCCTTCATTGAAACTGTTAAGTTTCATGATCATTGAGCTATAAATAACCCCTTTCGTGCATAATTATGTCAAATTTTGTTATAATTATGCATGAAATGCTTTTGCTCGAATTTCAAAAAATTCTATCTGGTCTAGATTTTTCGATAACAAACCGGATATAAAGTCTCGTGAAAATCCGTTAATATTTGTGGTACGCAAAAATCCTAAAACATGTATTGGCATCAAAATCTCGAAATCGAAAATTTTGTGAAAACAATACTTTCTCTATATATATTATATTCTATAGTATGAGAAAGTAAAAATGGAGAGATATCAGGTGGAGAGATATCAATGGAGAGAAATTTTTATGAAAACAGTATTTTCTCTATATATTATATTCTATAGTATAAAAAAGTAAAATTGGAGAGATATCACGATAAAATTGAATGTTGCACGTGACCGGCAATTAATTTGAACGCACCTGGCAGTTTTGACAGTAAAAGTGTCGAAACATTATCCTGACACGACCTACACCGATGTGCACTCGAAGAAAGCAAACACATCAGTTGAATCACAAAGCACGCTCCTTTCAAAGACTGCGAATGTTTTTTGAGGTTAAAAAATGAGTGAAAACACCATTATTTGAAAAGAAGAAACGTCTTTTTTTTAATGTCTTTCACGGCACGTGAAAAGTCCTGCTGTATGAAAGGGGCTGTCAGCAGCTATCTATCTCCATTTCAGGACCAGATATTAAGGTTAGTCAAGAAAGATCAAGGTCACACCTGCCAGCCTTGCGGGGGTGGATACTTGCATTAGATGAAAGCGAATGCAAGTGTTTGATGAAAGCTTTCTGGAATAGCTTGACCAACCTGTTAGAACGAAGTTGTCATTGTGGAACAACCACTTTAGCGTAAATGTTAGCTTAGGTCAATCATGGCAGCTTATGACCAGCAGGCAAAATCTGAATGGCTTGTGACCTGTAAATATTTTTTATTAACATTTACAATTTATTGAAATGTTACAAATCTAAATTATCGATTAAAGGGGTCGTTGAAAACATGAAATATCTTAAGAGCGGTTCATTCTAACCTTCTAAAGTTTGTGTTATAAGAAATGATACTTTACGTAAAATTATTAAAGGTTCTGACTTTTTAATGATTTTTTCAAAATTTCATTTGAAAATTTGGGGTCCTTTCGAACATTTGATTGCATTTAAAATCAACAGGCTTTCAGTATTACCTGATTGTAATACGAGGGTCAAACTGAAATTTTTGAGACAGGGTCAGACGATAAGCGCTAAAAAAAATATTGGTCGGATATTTAAGTTTGAACTCTTATGTACGCAGACGATAATTTGTGGCAACAATTACAATTTAGCTATAATTAGAATAAATTTTGAAAGAAAAGTAAATAGAGCTGCCACGAGAGCATTATCGAGCTATGATTTTCTATGATTTTAAAGTGGGGCTAAATCAAGAAGAATGTCCTCAACGTTTACAATTAGCATATGAAAATGATGCTCTATCTCCTGCCACTGTATTCAGATGGTTTACAGAGTTTAGAAGAGGTCAAAATTCTCTCCTGGATGAAGAACACACAGGAAGACCTTTGTCAGCTGTAGTCCCCGAAAATGTGTCGGCCATTCGAAAAATATTAATCGATGATAAGAGCTGTACCTACCAAAGGATACAAAAGGAACTTAACATTGGATCAGCACCTATACGTAAAATTATTCATGAAGAATTGCATATGAAAAAATTAGTTTGTCGTTGGGTCCTCCATAATTTAACAGAACACCAAAAAGCGGACTGTATCAGAATCAGTAAAGAAATCCTAAAATTACATAATGATGGTGGACACCGCATTATTTGTAAAATCATAACTGGTGATGAAATGTACATACCGTTTTTTGACGTTCCAACACGTCAAGAAAGTAAAGTATGGGTCTTTGAAGATGACCCCAAACCAATAATAGTGAAAAGATAACGAGCAATGAAAAAAGTAATGTATGCCGTGTGCTTCAGAAGTACAGGTCTGGTCAAAGTCATAAAGATAGAGGGACAGAAGACAGTTACAGCTAACTGGTACACCACTAAGTGTCTTCCAGAAATTCTTCAGAAAGTGAATGTTAGGGGACTCATGCTTCACCATGGCAATGCATCTTCTCATTCAGCAAGAATGACAGACGAATTTCTTGAACAAAAAAACATCAAAGTGATAGCAAGATCAGGAGAATAAGGTGGATGTCCTATGTGTGACTTTTGGCTATTTTCCAATCTAAAAAACAAATTTACGTGGGGGTCATTTTCATTTCGAAGATGAGATTGATGAGGCTATAAAAGCATATTTTTCATCGATTCCAAGAAATGGATGGCTTGAAGTATTTAATGTTTGGAAAATTCGTCTACAAAAGTGCACTGATGTTGGAAGGGAGTACTTTGAACACTTCTAAGAGTTGGTAAGTTTAACTTGTACCACTTAGCCGTATCTCAAAAAATTCAGTGTGACCCTCGTATTTGTACCAAATTTAAAGAGAGACATCATGTCAAAAACGTTCGATTAGAGTTCAAGGATGCTTGAAGCATGCTCTTTCTTTGACATTTCGAATTCGAATTTTCGACCCTGTCGCAATGTTTTCTCTACACATTATACTTGTATATAGGGAAAGTAGAAACGCGAATTAGCTTAGATTTTTCAAAATACCATAGTATGTTTATGCAAAATACGGGAAAAGGGTCAATGAGAATTGGTGGTCTGTACTGCTTGTGGAAATTCTCTTGCAGCGATAGTACGAGAGACTAGGATGCAACATGTCATCAAAAATACAGTTTTTACACTCTCGCTTAGATTTCTCCCCAAATAACTGCGGTATAAATATCCTACTATACGACCTGCGGTGCTCCGAGTGATGAGCACGGAGGACGGTTTCATCAAGAAATTACTATCCTCGAAAAAGGTACAAAAGAAAAAGCTGAAATGCTGGCTGACTGTATTGTTAGATCCTTGTGAGAGATGCTCCCGAAATTCATTACAAGCGACAAATTTCCTGCATGAGGATTACAATAGGGTATGTACATGAAAATGTGTAAAACTTGTTTGACAGATATTTAAAAAACTAGAGATGATCTGGTGGTTCCTTTTCATATTCAGCAGACCATAAATAACATAAAATAAAACCTGGTTTAATCTCAGAGGCGCACAAAACGGCAAAATTTGTTGTCCGGAGTAATTGGTGTTTCGTATTAACAGAAATGTTATTACACGGAAGTAGTGGCACGACTGTTATTACCTGGTAGTAGTGACATTAAATCGTTGTTATTGCACCGAGTGCTGAGAAATGATCTTAATTTTTTGCGTAATGTTTCTTTGAAAAATTTAACTCGATCCTATTTAGTATATTTTACAGTTCATTGGTTTTATTTATAAACTAATTCGAAAAAATCTAATGTGGCAGCACATGACTTTCTCTAAAGACAGAAAATGCATTTCACTTCCCTTCTTTCACAATTCTTTAAATTGAGTTCAGTTGCCCAAGATAACATGGATAATTATTTTAAATGACTCTGAATTCACAGTTTTAATTCAATTTACTGTTTCATTCAGTGAGTAAAAATATTTTAAAAATTCGAAAAACCAAATTAACTCGCGAACGGTTAGCCCTAGAAATATGGTTGTTGATCTTATTCTTTTCGTCGTCAAAAATTACGTAAAAAACAGCCATTTAATCGATACATTGGTACAGATGTAGTTGTTGCTGAGACCCAGACCGTCCGTCCTATCAGAAAGGTTAACTGTTTGGGCGGCCGGGAAGAGCCACCCAATTTAGACCGGAACCCAGTGGGGGAGGCATCCACAAGTACCGTACCCTACTTTCCCTACCACGAACCTCTCGGAAGGACTTACGGACCCACATGTTTAACGTGATTATACTCAGTGTGAACACGGCGGCAGTTTTAGCAGCGGAGAGAATCGAACCCGGACCAGATGTAGTTGTTGTTGAAACCCAGACCGTCCGACCTACCTGGACCAGATGTAGTGTAATCCCTTTTCCATTCTTGGTAATTTTAGGTGAGATTCTGGCTATTCCAACTATGATTCGGAGAACATTCCATTCTAGTGACCGTTTCCGCGTCTTTTGTCGCCAAGGTAAAAATCCCAACATTCCATTTTGGCAACGTTTTCAGAGTCTTTTGTCGCCCTTTTGCCATCTTTGGTCGCATTTTATCACCAAGGTAAAAATCAAAAAAATTTCTGATTTTCATATTGTGTACTATGAGCCACAGAACACCTGTTGCACAAACAGCTGTTGCTACGTGCAACCTCCGACAGCCAGCGATACCGGATTCTGTGATGTTTTTTTAGAGGGCGAACGTAGCGAGTGCGCGTAAGCCCATGTTTAAATTATTACAGATCAACTGGTGCACAAACGGCGACAAAAGGGAGATATTTACTTTGGCGACAAAAGACTCAGAAAAAGCTGCTAGAATAGAATGTTGCGATTTTTACCTTGGCGACAAAAGGGGCGACAAAAGACGCAGAAAGAGCTGCTAGAATAGAATGTTGCGATTTTTACCTTGGCAACAAAAGACGCGGAAAAGTTGCCAGAATAAAATGTTCTTTAAATTATAACACGGATTGCTAGAATCTCACCTAAAATTGCCAAAAATAAAAAAAGGGATTATACTACATCTGTTCCGATACATTAGAGCATACTAGTCTTACTTTAGATTTTGACGATATTCGTGGGACATTTTGCAAAAAAGACAGGAATCATTTTTCAGAATCATATTAAACTATAATCATCACCAGAGCATTCCACAGGTGACTTACCTACCAAATTTTGGGAAATTGGGTCAATTAGCTTTTTAGCTAGAGTGGATACGTTTGCACACACACACACACGCGCGTCACGCTGAAAATAGTTTTTCGGGTTCTAGAATGCTCGAAACGTGTAGATCCGCCAAAAACCCGAGTTGCGATTTTTGACATGATCCCACTACCTCTCCTATACATTACCATGTATTGTAGGGAAAGTAAAACGTGTAATGTCCCATGAACTCCTATATCTAACTTTTTCTTAAAGGTATCGTATCATTTATTTCCTAATGCAAAATTATACAGAAATATATTACTCCCTTAACATTATTAAATGCCTTTATTTTTTGTTTTAATTTTTCCAAATAAATATAATAATAAAAAAAAATCTGAAGTGGGGGCAGCACATGAATTTCCCCTACAGACTTAAATAAGTTTAATTGCACAAAATAACATGAATAATTATTTGAAATGACACTGAATTTTTAGGTTTATTTAATTTTCCTTTTCATTTGGCGATTGGAGATATTTTCAAATAGGCGAAGTTGCAAAAATGTGATAAATTAAAATATCTCGAGAACGGTTAGTCCTAAAGTTATCGGGTTGGTCTTATTTTTTTCAACATCAAAAATTACGTAAAAGACAAGCATTTAATTGAGTGTATGTAGTCTTACTTTAAATGTTGACGAGTTTTGCGAGCCATTTCGCAAAAAAGGCAAGTTCTTTTTTCCGAATCGTACCTACATCTAATCAGCACCACTGATCTGTCCCCACTGACTTATTGACTTATCTACCAAATTTTGTAAAATTTAGTCTATTAGTTTTTCAATTAGTTAGAGTGGATACATACATTGCACAGGCAGGTAAGCAGACAGACAGACAGACAGAGACGTCACGCTAAAAATAGTTTTTCTGGTTCTAGAGTGCTTTGAAACATCCGTCGAAAACTCGAATTGCGATTTTCGACGCGATTCCGATACTTTTCCTATACATGACCATGTATGGTAGGGAAAGTAGTACGTTCGAAAATCTGTGGCACTTCAGAGGATATAATGTTTTTCGAAATCAAAAGTGTTCCAGTTTTCAGAAATCGTCAGAATTTTATTCAAATTGTTTAATTCGTATTGTATCTCCTCGAACGAGTACAATTCATGCTCAAAACGTGTAAATCGATCAATCAATCTTAAATCTATTTACGGAACATTCACTATGACGAACATCACGATTCATACAAAATTTCTCAAAGTCATCATAGAGTTGTTTGCAAGACGAAATGTCAAATTTAGTGAACATAAATATAAAATTTGAATAAATGGTGAAATAATGTTTTTATTAAATTTTACTTTTAAATAAATATAACTACTGTGATATTTTTTTTTTTTTTATTCTTTGACATGAATAATGCCTGAGGTACACTTTGGACGCTTATATCAACTACCTAACAAATAAAAATATTTTTACAATTTTTATTACTTTCCCTGTAATACATAATAATGCATTGGGAAAGTATTGGAATAGTGTCGAAAATCGCAACTGGAGTTTTCGACGGATCAACACGTCTTCGGACCTCTAGAACACACACACACACACACACAAAAAAAACTATTTTTAGCTTGACGTCTGTGTGTGCAATGTATGTATCCACTCTTAACTCAAAAACTATTTGACCAATTTTTATAAAATTTGGTAGGTAAGTCGCTTGTGGATTGCCCTGGTGCTGATTAGATTTTGGTACGATTTGGGATAAAAAAAACTGCCTTTTTTTACGAAATGGCCCGTAAAATTCATTTGTATTCATTCTAGCTAAAAATCTAATTGTGCAAATTTCACAAAATTTGCTAGATAAGTCACTTGTGGGGTTACCCTGGTGCTGATTAAATTTTGGCATGATTCGGGGGAAATACCTGACTTTTATTTGCGAAATGGTCCGCAAAAATCGTCAAAATATAAAATTAAAGACTATATTCTCAAATGTATCCATTAAATGCTTGTTTTATATGTAATGCTTGACGATGAAAATAATAAAACCAATCCCATTACTCTATGACTAGTCGTTCTCGAGATATTTTGTTTTTTCGTATTTTTGTTACGCCGCCTTTGAAAATGCGCCCAGTTGCCAAATGAAAACGGAAATGGAATTAAAATTGCAAATTCAGTGTAATTTCAAATAATTATGCATGCCATTTTGTGCAATTAAACTCAATTTAATGAATTATTGAAGAAATAAAGACAAAATGAATTTGAGTCTGTAGGGAAAGTCATGTGCTGCTCACATCATATTTTTGTCTTATCATACCATTTATGAATATACAAAAATAATTTCAATATTTTGAACTATTGAAAATTTGCCCAAGTGAGTTTTTACTTCACTTTGCTTTTTTCATGTCTTCTTAACACAGATATAAACCTTAGGCGACAAATGGTTTTGCATGGTTTTCGTACATATAGCTACTACCGCATACAATATGTGTTGTATATGCATGTATGTATACTTAGGTGTTTAACACATAATGAACAAAAAACGTACATCTAACAACCGAACTTGTTCATAATTGAACAGGACGTTCATAATTCGAGAACTGATTTTATAGGGGAGAATGCTTAAAAATTATTGTATTATATTTATAGCACATTGAAAAGTAAAAACAGAAAATAATTTCTTTAAATATAACTTGAGTGATGATAGTCTGTTTTTAAATTAATTAAAAAATATTTTTTTACATATCTCCTTTAAGAAATGAACTAGGACGGCCATCATATCTAAATGTGCTTTTAGAAAATGAAGACGAACACAATCAATAAAATCATTTCCTCGCCATGAACCACTTAATCGTGCAACAAAAGAGACGATTTTGGAGTCTATTGATTACCACTCAAGATGGATCATGACCTGCATCAAAACAATGAATCTGTAAAAGAACGCTGGAACGGACTAATTCAACTAGCAGCCTCTAAAAAACGGTAGCCAGATAAAACAAGCTAGATAACATCTTCAAAGCAGACGATAATGCCATAAAGACAAGATAAAAGAAGCACCTTTTTTGTGTCCATTTACTTATTAGCGTGATCTTCTCAACTCATGAATTGATTCAGAGATTCACTTCAGTTCATTTTTTTCTAAACTCCATACTGTCCGCCTTCTATAAAAGAAATGTTAAAAGAAAGCCACTGTACTATTTTTGAACGGCGCATAAGATTAAAAGTGACCTATTTTTGTATTGAGACAAGCGTACAAGAGCTTGTGCCGCGAGCTTTAATAAAAAAATAATAATAATAATAAAAACAAGTCTGTTGCCTGTTCCTTTCAAGGCACAGTTTGCAAACAACTGCGTGCTTCGAGAATTTACTCTTAAAGATATCGTGTCAGACATTTAATGGTGTTTTCATGAACAAGAAAAGAACTATTATTAGAAATAGGTTTTAAATAGTTGATAAGTGTTTAGATTCAAATAATACTGCATCACGTATTCATGAGTTTCAATTTGAGCGAAAGCAAATAACCAAAATTCTACAAATATCGTGTTCTAAAGAATACAAGGATTTTTTCCCCCTTCTTTAGCATTTTAAAATTACTATTTCATTCCTTCATGAAAGATTAAAAAAAATTGCACATAGTAAAATTTTAGTATATTTTATTATGTTTTCGTGCAAGTTACGGAATTTCGCTTTTCAATTTACAAAAAAATATACTAAAACACAGTATAATGTTTGTCTTTCATATTTTAAAACTATATTAAAACTTTAAAAATAAAGACAACCAAACAATTAGCCATAATTAAAAGTCTTTTATTAAAATCTCCTTTTATGACGCACTGAAATTATACAGCCATGGCGCTTTCGGTCATTACTATATGCCCTTCATCAGTGGCAATTTCGCCACTGATGAAGGGCATATTAATTTGAAGGGCTGCGTAATTTTCGTACGTCGTAAAAGGAGATTTTAATAAAAGACTTTTAATTATAGCCAATTGTTTGGTTGTCTTTATTTTTAAAGTATTAATTGCTTTGACGTGTTTCCATATAATTTTATTACTATATTTTAAGGTTTAAATAAAGAAATTTTAAGCCAAAAATTAAGAAATGTATTTGATTGTAGTGAGTTAATAATTTCTATCGTATTTTTAAATAAACCTTGAAGTAAAATTCGCTCAGTTTTTCCTTAATGTAGTCACGTATTATATTTGTAGTTATTTCCACTTGTTTTTGTTCTAAGGAAAAGTAATTTTTCCCCCAGAGGCACTTAGCAGGGCGGGCCGGTCAACTGTTGAATGCCAAAAAGTAGTCATAGAAAGAATATGATTAAGTTGGCTATACATTAATACTCCGTCATTTCAATCGTATCATATGAGCTACAACTTGGTTTTTGAATGCATAGTTTGAGCATACCGCATTTGGATCACACACATTTAAATTGATTTCGAAGTGGCTCATATCAAGTTTTTTCAGTACATCTGCATAGGAAAAAATCGCATTTTAAATCCGCATGTGCGTACTGCGCTTTATACGATTGATTAAAAAATGTCACCTTAATTTTACATACAAATAACACCAGAGAACAACATTTCTACCTGAGAACAAAATTTGGTTTAATTCAGTTTATTCGTTTCGGAGATATTGCAATATAGTGGAAAATGCTCATTCGCGTTCTAATGATAATGACATGATCATTTTCTTTTTAAATGTGACGGTATTTTCACATTAATGTTCTAGCCTAGCTTTGTATTACAATTGGGTTTCATTCATTAAGCCAGTGTTTCCCAAACCGTGGGCCGCGAAGTATAGTTGGGTGCGCCGCGAAATAATTAAAATTATATTAAAAATGAGTAAAATATGAAATAAAACTCTTAATATAAATCATTATTAAAGTAATATAAAATCATGCATATTTGTTGTGTATAGTGCTTGGTTCAGTACGAATGTTAGTTTCCTTTAAAAAATTATATACCTTTTATATATATATATATATATATATTCAGTTCTGCATGTTTGGGAAGTTGTATTCTGAATTGCTTGTCCAGTCTCCAGCTTAGACTCACTGGACGGGTTTGGGAGTATTTCCGTGAACGTTCGTACTGCCTCCCTGGTAGAATTTCGACTTGTTCATTCCGGTGCTTCTAGATTAAGCTGTTGAGGTTGATCGTGTATACACGTGGTAGAAGAGGAAGGGTTCATGCCGCATGGTAATACAATTTTCTTAATGTATCCTTTCTTCATTTTTCATTTTTTGATGCCTGTAGTCTGAGTTTAAGCATTTATAGTAATGTACTATTGCTTAATCTGAAACAGGCATTTGTTTGGGTTAATTAGAATTAAATACTCAGACCTGAAGATGAATTTAATTCTGATTAATCATCGAATTTGGGAAGGTTCTGTTCTTTTCTCTTATCGGCATTATGGCCGTGAATTTGATTCTATGGTGATGTTAATATTACTTGAATTGTATTTTTATTTTTTTTATTTTTACATAATTCTTATTATTACATTTCAAATATATATATATATATATATATATATATATATATATATATATATATATATATATATATATATATATATATATATATATACATATAATATATATATATATATATATTTACATATTTTAATAGTCTTAACACCAGCATTCAAGGTAAAAATGAAAATATTCTTACTTTGACAGATAAACTGATTGCATTTCAGAAAAAAATAGCAATTTGGGAAGCTAGAGCTAAAAATGGTGACTTTGAAATGTTTTCATTACTTGGTAAAACCAACATAAAAGAAATTACTCTTATTGTATTTGAGCATTTGACAATTTTAGAAGAAAAATCAAACTATTAATTTCCATCATTGAATACAGAAGATTATGACTTGGTTCGAAATCCATTCATAAAAAGTTTACCTGATTATTGGTTTGACCTTAAACGAAGAAGAAGAATTAGCTTCTATTTCCAGTGATCGGGGACTTAAAATCAAGCATACAGAATTACCTATTGATGCATTTTGGATTTCTATTAGAGAAGAATATCCCTCGGTAGCTAAAAGAGCATTATCCATTTTGAAGCAGTTTTCCACATCATATTTATGTGAATTGGGATTTTCTTAACTCACTGCTATTAAACGTAAAAAAAGAGCGAGACTTCATTGCATTGAAAATGAAATGAGGGTCTGTTTATCTGAAATACGTCCAAACATAGAAAATGTGGCGAAAACACATCAAGCCCATGTTTCACATTGATAATTTTTTTTATTTACCGAAAAAAAAGTAAGTACTGTACTTAATAATTTTCTTTAGTTTCATTTTTTATGTTCATATGTATAAATACTCATTATATATAATAAGTGCGCCGCAAAATTTTCATTTGTTGTAAAGTGCGCCGCGAGTTAAAAAAGTTTGGGAAACACTGCATTAAGCAATTTCGGAAATATTGCAAAATATTGTTAAGTGCACATGCACGTACTTCGCACCGCACAACTTAAGCAAGAAACAAATCGCGACGTTTAGGGACATAACTCATAGCAAGATTTTGGACAGGCTAAATTCCTGCATTTGGCTTTATTTGGCTTGATTTTCTTTAGTTCAAATAGAATTTTTAATTCTATTTGAACATAAATGGTATTTAAAGTGTTCAAATAAAATGCATGCTCTATGCACTTTATATCCACTTTAATGAGCCCAAAAGAGCAGTTTTAGTAAAATTTTGGTGTTATCTTTTACTGAGTTATAATAAATGTTCATTCTGATAAATACTCTTTAAAAATATTAACAAGAAAGATCAATCATGCATAAAGCATTGATTATGCAACACTTTCCAACTTCAATGCAATTTTATATAAAGATCTCTGAAATGCGATACATTCCTCGGTAATATTTTTAAAATTATCACAATACTACATTAATTTATTATATTTGAAAACTTCATCGAAGAAAATGAACTTCATTCAAATGACGGCATTGAAATATAAATTTCCCAGTTTAAACATCTCTAAAATGCGATACATTCCTCCGTAATATTTTTTAAATTATCATAATACTACAATAATTTATTATATTTGAAAACTTCATCGAAAACAAATGAACTTTATTCAAATGACGTCATCGAAATGTAAATCGTCTCTCTATAAAAGCAGCATTTCATTCTTAACATTTTCCCAATCGTTTCATTCATAACACTACTATAATAATTTATTTTACTTAAAAATTTGAAAAATTGTTATCTATCATATTTATTTTAAAATGTGAAACCTCTCTTACATATAAATAATTCAACTCTTGGAAAAATATTTATTATATAATATATCTCTTTTCTCTTTCTGGAGGATATAGTAAGAATCAGAGTTTAATTGAATTTGTTTTTATCCCTATATTAAATAATTTTTATTTAAAAAACTACTTAACATATTTTACTGATTTTTTTTATATATATATATTGTGGGATAATTTGAATATTTCCTAAAATTTTCGAAGCAATTTGTGAATTTTAAATTCACTTAAAAAATGTTTGAAAAATTAGGCCTCATAGCGTTCAATGTATTTCATTTTTTCAACCCGGGTTCAATCCAAAACTAATTGGGTGATATATTATTCATTTATATTCCCATAGGTCCCACAGACCTCCTGAACAACATACTAATATTTCATTTTGATAAAGTCATTTTTACGGCAGTTATCGTGCTAACGAACAGACAGACAGACAGAATGAACAAAGTCAAACACTTTCAACTATGTTGTAAAGTGTTAAAAATATATTTACTAAGTATACCCTCAGCAATGTATCGCATAGTGGAAGAGCATGCATGTGTCCGTATTATTAACACTTTACAACAAAGTTGAAATGTGTTTATGACTTTGCTTATTCTGTCTGTCCGTTAGCACGATAACTGCCGTAAAAATGACTTAATCAAAATGAAATTTTAGTATGTTGCTCAGACGGTGTGTAGGACCTATGGGAATATAAATGAATAATATCACCCAATTAGTTTTGGATTGAACCTGGGTTGAAAAAATGAAATACATTGAGCCCTATGGGACCTAATTTTCCAAACATTTTTTAAGCGGATTTAAAATTCATAAATTCCTTCGAAAATTTTAGGTAATATTCAAATTATTCCATAAAATATATAAAAAAAAAATTTAGCGAAATATATTCAGTAGTTTTTTAAATAAAAATTAAAATAATAATTACACCTCTTATATGAAACGATCATGTGACCATGATATGAAAAGATCATATGATCCACTTCAAAATTATATATGGCATCCATCTTGTGTCAAAATCGTGTTTTTTTTTAAGTTCTTTTTAATTCATATTTAGTGTTGTATCCGTCCTAAAACTACTTTATTTTTGCTTAAATTCTGTGCATCTACATACTGAAACAACGCAAATACAATATATTTGAGTTTAAATGATTATCCAAATTTGATTATTTCTAAAACGAAGCCTATTTTTCACTTATGTAAAATGTAAAGAGCAAAATATGTAGAATGAGTTGTATTAGAATTGCTGTATTTCTTTAACACAAAATAATTTAGTCCATGGAGTCTGCATGGCTGATATGAATGAAATATTAATTGATTTTATAAAGAGAAGGACGATTTTTTTCGATGAAGTTTTAAGCATAGAGTTTAATTACTTTTAGTTCCATGATATGAAATTTTAAATAAAATAAATTATTATAGTATTGTGATGAATAAAATGAATGGGAGAAAGTTATGAATGAAATGCGGTTTTTATAGAGAGATCCAGGCGTGTTATTTTTTCTATGACGTCATTTGAATTAATTTCGGTTGTTTTCGATGAAGTTTTCAAATATAATAAATTATTGTAGTATTATGATAAGTTTTAAAATATTACCGATGAATGTATTGCATTTTAGACTTTTTTAAATAAAATCGCATTGAAGTTGGAAAGTGTTTCATAATCAATGCTTTAAGCATGATTGATCTTTCTTGTTCATTAAGAAACAGTTCTTGGCCTTTTTTATAAGTTTTATTAAATATTAACAAAAAATAAACAAATATATTTTGATTAAATTGAAAAATTTATTTATGCATTTTGACTTAATTATACTAACTGCAAAATTTGGTGTGGCGTTCAAAATTTAAAGCCGGTACAAATGAGGGAAACGATTTACTTAAATAGTGATACTCGCAAACGTCAAAATAAATGAAACGATAAAGTTCACTACGTTTTTCATCTGCAAAACGCGCAAGAAAATGCATATATTAATCTGTGTTGACAATTTAGGAATTACAAAAATAGTGAATGAAAACTTATTTTCACTGTTGAAACTGGTTGTTTTTCCAAATTATGCCTCACTTTATCAAATTTAATGTCTGTTACGCATGTTCCCTATCATGTAAAAGAAAAAAATCTGATGTGGACAGCACATGACTTCCCTACATAATGCAATGTACTTCTTTCAGTGATAAATAATGATCCACGACATAACGTTGAAAAGCACACTATAACATTAGGCGCTTTTCTGCATGACAACATATAAAAATATTTTGAAATATCCAATTCACTTATATTTCGCGTAAATATAACTTGACAATTAGAAGTATTGCTAGCATCTGCTAAGCAATATAGTCCATTATATTAAAAGATGTTAATTATAAATTCCTCAAATTGTCGTCCGTTTCGTAAATTTAGCGTCCTTTCTGCCAATTTGGCAATATTTACGTCAATTGGGCACCACATTAAAAATAAGTCACCAAGTTGGCGATATTTCGCCAATTTAGTCTCTCAGATCGCAAAATTTATAGGAAAATAACGATTTACCTGTATATATGACGATTTAGTGTTAGACGATACTACTGTTCACTTATATAATTTTGTAAATAAATTTATGTAAAAAACATACAATGTCTCGAGAACAGTTCAAACTAGAGTTCAAAGCTTGTGGCATTCATTTTAAAATAAAAAGTTACGTATAAAATGATTATTATTCAACATTATGGTACGTCCAGATTTGTTTATAATTTTTTGTTTTTTAATTCATTCAAAAATTCGGTGACCTTCCGAACGTTCGATTGCGCTTAAAATCAATACAGTTCCAGTATTCATTGGCGTTCAAAAAGCTCCATTCGTTCATGCTATATCGCTTCCGCACACACACAACCTTAAACGCTTTTGATTTGAGTTCAGTGAAACGTACTCTACGTCGAAAACTCAAATTCGAATAATATCGTCACAATACTTTCCTTATACATTATACTATATATGTAGGGAAAGTAAAAATCCGCAAACCCCAATATTACCAATACAAACTGCAGTACACACCCCACATAAGACGACTGAGGGTTTTAATTTGACTTCCCTACAGTTTAAAAATAGAAAATCCCATTAGAGTTATCTGCAGAAACGAAAGAGAGAGATAGAACAGCATTATGTTAGAAGAGCATTAGTCAGTGACTTAACAAAGAAATGCCACACCTCGATTTATGAATCTGAGTATTGGGGTCATCCGCAGAGCTATTATAGGAAAGTTAGAATAATATTATTTTTTAAAAGTTGCTGATGAAACTAAAGACAACGTTCAGCTGACATTTCCGTTCAGTTAGAATTACAACTGTTTGATGGCGTAAAAGACACGTTATCGAAACATCATGTTGTCGAAAGATATCGTTTATAAAATAAAAAATATAATCAAGATAGATCATTAAGAGTAGAAAATCAATCAAATTAGGTAATCAAACTGGACGCTTATATCCTCAGAATCGCACATTCATTGGTTACAAGAATATGTAAAATAAATTAAGATTCATAAAGCTGTTCAGCTACAAAAATTATAATATGGAGTTATGCAAATTGTTCCATAGTGCTCTAACACGGATACTAAGGAACATTACATGGAGGGAGTATAATGACAATATGAAATACGTATTTGATGTCTTTCGTTACAATTAATACGAAAAGCTTACATTTTATGTCATGACTTAGGTCTAGTTATATAGTCTTAGCCCTAGTGGTATAGACCTAGTAAGTTCTAACCTATTGTTTAGAACATTTGTATAAGTGGCACCAGCAGAGATGTATTAATGTTGTTAAGTTATAGATTATGCAAATCAATTACATTTAATAATAGCATTAGAAAACAATGTTCGTTTCACTGTGCCCCATGTAAAATTTGTATGTAAATTGACTGAAGTATGGTTCATCTCGACTTTTCATACCAAATTCTATTTTTAAGTAGCTTGTAATTATTTCTTTTACAAGAAAAAAATTTAAAAAATCTGTATTGTCGATCGAAATGATCACAATTACAGCATGTTAAACCTTCATTTCTAGAGTTTAAATTTTTTGATTGATACCAAGTTTGATAATGTCCCCCCCCCCCCCCCCAATAGCCCCCCAACAGAGCAAATGACGTTACGAACACAAAAATTGTATTGCGGCGATTTTTCACTACAATGATTGGAACTGTTAAGCTTTGTGATCCGTTTTGAACCAGAAATAACCCCCTTTATGAATAATTATGTCAAATTTCGTCTTATGCTCGAAACTTTGCGGAAGATATGTGCATGGTAGAGCCATATATTGGAATCAAAAATAGACCTTTCAGCCTGTTATATACAGGAAAGCTGTTTGTTTGTACTCCGGTGTTCCACTGTACCCCCCCCCCCCCCCCAAACTATCCTATATCTAGAAAACTAAAAGTAATCCATAGCCCTTTAAAAGCCCTACATGGATATACAATGGATTTCGGATCGGGCTTTTAATTTTCGAAACACAGAGATTATAAAATCCCGCAAAATCTGCTATAATCGGTCAAAGACTTGATATTCGATCCTAAGTTGCTTTAATTATGTACTTTACTTTAGTTAGCATAGGCCCATATATTTTGCTGGTGATGAAACAAAATAGACAGAAATTTTATTAAGTTTTAAATTTCAAGATATTATTCACGCAAAATCATTTTGACTCCAATCGGAACATTTTAACTGGAACCATTAGCATTTTCTTCTGCATTTTATATATATATATATATATATATATATATATATATATATATATATATATACACATTTTCAAATATTCATGAGAATGAGGAATTTGCACACGTGGGGAAAATGCTCAATTTTATATTTTCCTGGTAATTTTAGGCTTACGATTTTCAAATATGTCACATTAAATGTCAAAATGATTTTGAATAAATTAAAAATTGAAGTTTAAATAAGCGAAAAATGACGCGATGTCATGTGATCTTGAAATGCTACGTGATTGGCTCTGACGTCACTGTGCATGAAGTATCAGTGTTTACGTTTTAAAAACAACGCTAGATCAATTCGCTTCTTCGCATTCATAGTTTTGAAATCATTTTTTGAGCCGTAAATTCTATAATCTTTTGTAATTTTACCGTATATTTTAATTGTATAACCCATCCATTTCATTTTTGTTTAAGATGTCGATTTTTCCGGGATTTGTCAAAGGACAATCCGATAATCTTCCTAAAATTGACGCTATATGTATGTTTTCGTTTTGGGGAACGAATCCCAATTTTATTGGAGCAGAAATGCGAGGAGTTAAAACTAAGAGGTATGTATGATCTTCATTAATATTGACAAATAAATCTAAAACTAATATAAATGCATGAATAATTCTTTTACAACTAAAACTTGATTGCACGTGGAAATAGTCGCACACTACAATGTCCTATTCTGCTTTTAAGCTGATAATTGACTTTTTATAGTAGTTTATATTGTAGTTTGAAATTATGTAAAGTCAAATAAAGCGTGCCTGAAATACTCAAGAAATTTAAATACAATACAAACTACAAAAAACCAAATTTGAATGACATAGTCTGATTTGTGAGGTTCCATTGCCAATAATTCTCCATATTTTCCTTTAACTGAAATATAGAGAGGAATCAAAAAACAGTTCTAAAAAAATAGTTACATTTATAGTTTGATTTAATGTCTCCCGTTACAAAGTTAAAAAGATTTATCGAAACTTAAAAAAAAAATTCATAGAATATTCTGTAATATGTCAAATTATATTATTTTGATATAATTAGAAGAATAAAAGCATTATAAGAGATAGTTTATTTAATTTTTCGTCTCACCCCCCTCCAAAAAAAGGAATATTTTATTTAGCAGATGAGGGGGGGGGGGGGGACACTGAGATTTTGTGTTCTGTATATGGGGACAAAAGTTGATAGAACCATTACTGTATAAACACTGCATAAGTTGATGATATAATGCATTTATACTGACAAATAATAGTTAAAGTAGTATATATATATCAGTAGTATATATAATATATCAGATAAATATTGATAAGATATATCTTTATTTCACAAATGAGGGTTGCACAACTTATGATCACAACTTATTTGTTACACAAGGAATGACAGCCATTTATTATTATAAATTACTATATAATGTTAACATTTCTATTTATACAATAGATATCATCAAAAAGAAATAATTATAAATTAATGTGCCATTCTTTATTTCAATAAATTGTTTGGTTTAATAACGGGTGGCGCCAAAAACGCTGGCATCCTTTTAAGATATTTATTATTGCCACCTCCCCCCCCCCCTCGGGCACATTCTAGTGCCATCCCTGTTTAATAAATTGTGAGATATTTTTAAGGTTTGATTCTATGTTTTTAAAACTTATTATTTTGAGATACAAGCTAGAGTATGTTTTATTGTTCAATCCCTAACTTAACCACAAAATTCTTTAATTTTAAATTACTATTTACACAGGATTATTTATAGTTTATTATTGATCCAAGCAAGATCGTATTAAGGATGATTTCGGGGGGGGGGGGGGGGGGGGGGGTTAAACCCACATTTCATATCTTGATGGATCTTTACTTTTTTAATGTTAACTTTTTCATTTTGGGGGGGGGGTTTGAACCACCGAAAAAAACCCTTGATTACGGCCATAAATCCAAGTAAATAATATTTAAACAGAAGCAAATGTTTACTTACCGAAAAATGATCTTCACAACACCAAAGAGATGTTTTATTCGATAATTTTGGAATTTTCTGCTCGTCCCTTTTTATTGTTTTAGTTTAGTTCATGCTTTTCGTTTAATAGGATTTTTTGGAACATTAAAAAACAGCTTATCAACTGAATTAACCGTTGTATTTGTGCAGCAAGGTACTAAACAGTACTTGTAGGTCGGTTTTAGAATCTCACTCATTATAAAAATATGATAAATAAAATATTTTGTCGGAGAATCAAGTGAGCACCTCTCGGAATCCACAGTAAACAGTGTATTGCGCCCTTTGTTTACATGCATAGTGACGTCACAAGAGCGGCCATTACAGAAACGGCGTTTTCGCGCCGGATTGCTAAGTGCGAGTTTAAACATTTTTATATTAACTATCTAAGTTCAAAAATTAATTGAAAAATATACTATCATTCATGATTTTTTCTCTACTACACGATAAAAAAAAAAAAAAAAAAAAACGTGAAAATTCCTCATTGAAAATCTAGTTCAAGAGAAAAATTAATTATCAATATAAAGAATACCAAATGACATAGCAGAAAGAAAAAACACGAAATGAGAACTTAAAATAAGAAGAAAAAAAATCAGATTGCATCTTTTAGTTCACTTCATGAGACTTAATTAGAACATCCCTCCCAAAAGATTACATATGAGAAAAAAAAAATATTTTTTATGTCACTTTTATAGTTGTCAATCAGTTACGCTCGAGATGAAGGAATAACATCACACATATTCTAAAGCTGTGTATTTAGGCTGAATCATTTATACAGCTCAACCAAGACTTGATTTTTTTATATACAATTCAATGTTGCGTCTGCCTTTCAATGTTTAAGGATCAGAGAAGAGATAAAAACCGGGCTAATTGTCCACATACCAATTTTCAACTCAATGCATGAGACCCTTGACCTGGCCTATAGAGGTTTGGATTCCAAACCAAGCCCGATCCTGGCGATTTTTATTTTATTTTTGATTTAAAACAATCCAATGACATTATTTATAGGTCGCTAACGCGGCACGCGTCGTTTTCGAAACCTTGCACGTTTCTCCTGCTACATACATAGTGGGTAGACAAGAGGGATACTGCGTGTATACCATAAATTTCCGTCGATTCACCGTGCCTCTCCTTTTTTTGCCTCAATTTGAAATTCTGAAAATTTTCATAAAACAGACACCCCTACACCTAAACATTAAAAAATAATCTGATGTGGGCAGCACATGACTTTCGTTATATAATGCAATGCATTTACTACTTTTACAGTAAAAAAGATTATTTTTATAGTAGATACTTATATTCTTTCCAAGATATTGAATTTTCGTCAATGAGTCGTCATTTTTATTGATTTAGCGTCATTTTTATCCATTTGGCGAGCTTTTCTTTAATTTGGCAACATTTAAAAAAGTCGCCAGGTTGGCACCAAGTTCGTCGCCAAAATCTCGCCAAGCGTTATGGATGGAGAAATAAGTTATTCATATAGCAGATAAATGACAATTAGCTTTCAAATACAAAAGTATTAGTCAAAGTATCTTTTCTCATGAATAGAACGAGCTAGATCCACGAGAATGAAGTCAACAAATTTATCGCATGATATTACATATGAAAAGTGAACATATTTCTCAGCAGCTGATATATTTTTTTTAATTTATGGGATTTTTGATAAATTTATTTAAAAAATGTGCAATATCTCGAGAACGGTTCATACTAGCGTTCTAAAGTTTATGTCAATCGTTTTCAAAGGAAAAATTATATAAGAAATGTCTATTTACGTAACTTTATTAAAGGTTTTTTTTTTTTGATGATTTTTTCAAAATTTCACTCAAAAATTTAGAAGAGTTCTGAACATTCAATTGTGTTTAAAAACAATAGGCTTCCAGTATTAACGGATTGTAATTTTTGTACCAAATTTCATTCGAGTCACTCCATTCGTTCGTGAGATATTCATTGACACACACACACACACACACACAGAGAGACAGACATCACTTCAAAAATGTTCGATTTGTGATCATGGATGCTTGAAACGTGCTCTCCCGTCGAAAACTCGACTTGCTATGTATATAAGGAAAGTAAAAAAAAAGGAAAATTTCATCGTGAATAAAATAAATTTATTGATAATATATGCACTGTGATAGCGGAAATCAACCTTACCTCTTGAAGGCAAATCTCTGCGATCGCCACTGCTGAAGGGCATGGTGATGCCCGAAAGTGCTTTCGCTTTGTAAACTCATGTACGTCAAGAACGGTGGTTTTATTAAATAACTTTTTAAACCTATGATTGGTTGTCATTAATTTATTAGTTTATTAAAATTGACGTGTATCCATTCTAATTATATTAGATGAAGCTTGCTATTTTAATTAATTTTTTTACAAATTTATTTGAAGAACGTGCCATATCTTGAAAATAGCTCATACTAGCGTTCTAAACTTTGGGTCAGTAGTTTGTGAAAAATTATATATGAAAGGATTATTTGTTCAGCAGTATTGAAGGTCACGATTTTTTAATAATTTTTATTTCAAAAATGCATTCAAAAATCGTGTAATATCTCAAGGGCGATTCATTCTAAAGTCTATATCATTCGTTTTCCACTGACAAATTACGTATGAAATGATTATCTATTAATACTTAAAGCCCTAATTTTTTGATGAATTTTTCAAAAATATATTTGAAAATTGAGAGTTCTTCCTTACATTTTGAGTTTAAAATCAATAGGGTTCGAGTATTCAAGGATTGTAATGATCGTACCAATTTATTTTCAAAACACTTCATTCGTTCATGAGATATCGCGCATGACACACACACAGAAAGAGAGATATATCCCCTCAAAAAAGTTCGATTAGAGTCCAGGTATGCTTAAAAAGTGCTTTTTCATCGAAAACTCAAATTCGAATTTCTGCCCCCCCCCTTCAAAATACTTTCCCTAAACAATAAATTATGTATGTAGAGAAGTAATAAATGGACACCATTGTTCATAAGTTGTTAAGAATCCTTTACGGGAGGAAACACATTTTCCTATTCTACAGGGAGCGCGATATCTCGAATAAAACGATTTCGAGAAAGACGATATGTTTATTTTAATCAGTGACAGTAAACACATATTGATTTTTAACACGATTGAATTAATAAATAACTCTAATTTGTGTCACTGTTTACCTAAAATATATAAATTTATAGGGAGAATTAAGTAGTGGACTCAATAAAATTTTATAAATTAGAAATCTATAAATAAAAAGCTGATAAATAGAAATTGGTTTATAGATCCTAGTACTAAACTCAAGTTCACAGTTCTGACTTTGAAAGTCGCCAAAGATTTTTACTCTTATCACAATACTAACGCAGAGAAAGAATTTATAGTGGCTAAGAATGCAAATACATCTAATCACATGTGAGGCGCTCAAATATATGTAAATGCCGTTGGTGAAATAATGAAGAAACTTATGACACAAAAGAATGGATCGTAAACACTCGGTTATAGTACGACTGAAATAAAATTACGCCCTTGCATGTTTACTTTTCCGTGCTATTGTTTAGAAAAAGGACTGCTTTTCCGAAATTTTACATTTCGACATTTTGGAAGATACACATTTGACGTTTCGACATTTGCAAGTTTTAAGATATTAATATATTTCCGACACCATCGAAAGATGTCCGTGTGTGTATATGTGGACACAATAACTCACGAACGAATACATCTACTATTATAAAATTTTATGTGTACAATTAGAACTAGGTATAATTTTGGGTAATTCTCATGATTAGAACTCGATTGATTCGAAGATTGTTTTAGCATTATTTCCTATGGAAAAGAGTAGATTTCTTAAACAATTATGGGTAAGGAGAAAATTGATAATTTAAATAACTGAAGATGTTTCTCTAAAAAAAAAATTGTTTTTCTAAAAACAATGTTTATTGTTGTTTTTATAAAATATAACGTTTATTGTTAAAACTTTTTATAAAAAAATAATGTTTATTAAAACAAATAGGCCGAATGCATTAATCGGCATCATTAAGTTGTTGCCAACTTAAAAAAAGAAAGCTTTAGAGAAATTTTAAGAAATATTTCAAAGAACAATTATGGTACTGAAAAAAAATTGCATTTTGTTACTTTCCTTACATACATACTGTATAAGGCAAGTATTGTGACGGGGGTCGAAAATTTGAATTTGAGTTTTCGACAGGAGAGCAGAGCACGTTTCAAGCATCCCTGATCACGAATCAAACATTTTTGAGGTGATGTCTGTGTGTGTGAAAGTATGTGTGTGTATGTGTGTGTGTGTGCGTGTCATTGAGTCTGTGGAGACGATATCTCACGAACGAATGGAGCGATTCGAATGAAATTTGGTACAAAATCACAATCCGTGAATAATGGAAGCCTATTGTTTTTAAACGAAATCGAATGTTTAGAACCCCCCCTAAATTTCCGAGTGAAATTATGAAAATATCATCAAAAAATCAAAACATTTAATAAAGTTACGGAAATAGACATTCTTATATAATTTTTCCTTAGAAAACGATTAACATAAACTTTAGAACGCTAGCACGAACCGTTCTCGAGATATTGCACATTTTTAAAATAAATTTATCAAAAAATCCTATAAATTAAACAAAATATATTAACTGTTGAGAAACATGTTCACTTTTCATATGTAATATCATGCGATAAATTTGTTGACATCATTCTCGTGAATCTAGCTCGTTCCATTCACGAGAAAAGATATTTTGAGTAATACTTTTGTATTTGAACGCCAATAATTATTTATCTGCTATAAGAATAACTTATTTCTCCTTCCATAATGCTTGACGAGATTTTGGCGACGAATTTGGTGGAATGTCGCCAACTTGGCGTTTTTTTTTAAATATTGCCAAATTAACAAAAATCTCGCCAAATGGATAAAAATGACGATAAATCAATGAAAATGACGACTCATTGACGAAAAGTCCATATCTTGGAAAGAATATAAGTATCTACTATAAGAAAAAACCCAGGTTTTTTACTGTAAAAGTAGTAAATTCATTGTATTATATAAGGAAAGTCATGTGTTGCCTACATCAGATTTTTAACACTTTACAACAAAGTTGAAAAGTGTTTATGACTTTGTTCATTCTGTCTGTCTGTCTGTTCGTTAGCAAGATAACTGCCGTAAAAATGACTTTATCAAAATGAAATTTTAGTATGTTGTTCAGACGGTCTGTGGGACCTATGGGAATATAAATGAATAATATCACCCAATTAGTTTTGGATTGAATCCGGGTTGAAAAAATGAAATACATTGAACCCTATGGGACCTAATTTTTCAAACATTTTTTAAGCGGATTTAAAATTCACAAATTGCTTCGAAAATTTTAGGTAATATTCAAATTATTCCATAAAATATATAAAAAAAATTTCAGCAAAATATATTCAGTAGTTTTTTAAATAAAAATTAAAATAATAATTACACCTCTTATATGAAGCGATCACGTGACCCACTTCAAAATAAAATATGGCATCTATCTTATCCCCAAATCGTGATTTTTAAAGTTCTTTTTAATTTATATTGAGTGTTGCATTCGTCCTAAAACCGCTTTATTTTTGCTTAAATTCTGTGCATCTACATACTGAAACAACGCAATTACAATATATTTGAGTTTAAATGATCATCCAAATTTGATTATTTCTACAACGAAGCCTATTTTTCACTAATGTAAAATGTAAACAGAAAAATATGTAGGATGATTTGTATAAGAATTGCTGTAATTTTTTAACGCAAAAGTATTTAGTTCATGGAGTCTGGATAGCTGATATGAATGAAATATTCATTGACTAAGCAAAGAGAAGGACGATTTTTTTCGATGAAGTTTTAAGCATAGAGTTTAATTACTTGTCGATCCATGGTCTTAAGATTTTAAATAAAATAAATTATTTTAGTACTGTGATGAATGAAATGATTGGGAAAATGTTATGAATGAAGTGCTGCTTTTATAGAGAGAGCCAGGCGTGTTATTTTTTCTATAACGTCATTTGAATGAATGTCAGTTGTTTTCGATGACGTTTTCAAATATAATAAATTATTGTAGTATTATGATGATTTTAAAAATATTACCGAGGAATGTCTCGCATTTTAGAGATGTTTAAACCAGGCAATTTATATTTTAATGCCGTCATTTGAATAGAGTTCATTTTTATCGATGAAGATTTCAGTTTTCAAATATAATAAATTAATGTAGTATTGTGATAAGTTTTAAAATATTACTTAGGAATGTATTGCATTTTAGAGATGTTTAAATAAAATTGCATTGAAGTTGGAAGTGTTTCATAATCAATGCTTTAAGTATGATTGATCTTTTTTGTTTAATTATTGTAACACAAATAGAACTATGGAGTGTGATTTGACTATGTCACTACTAGTCATTATGGAATGTGAATGCATGGAAAAGTCGAGTGGAGACTTATACTCTCAATTTTTCAAACACGTGGAGACGTAAGACCAGAAACGCTAGTTTAATATCGGGAATTTTTAGACAGAAAAAAAAAACTATCGGGAAAACAATACTTTCTTTATATAATAGTATGAAAAACTAATATAGTTGATTCGTATTAGAGGATGCTCAAAACGTGTAATTCCGTCAAAATTCGAGAATCGTGCTTTTGAGTCCATCACAACACTTTACCTTTACATTGGAGTGTCGCTCAATTCGACTTTCTTATACTAGAATCGATTTTTAAACAGCTTGTGATTTTTTTCAAATTTTCAAATTTTTTTTTTAAAAAGCTGTATTGTTATTCCAAATGATGACAATTATAGTACGTTAACCCTTCATTTTAAAGGGTTTGAAAAAATCTTTCGATTGGTACCAATTTTGATAAAGTACCGCGCCTCGGGCAATGCCCCCCCCCCCCCCAGGAAGGGTCTAATAACGTTACAAACACAAAAATTATATCGCGGCAATTTTTCACTACGACTATTGAAACTGTTAACATATTGCTTACGGGTGGAACAGAATCCATCCCAAACGAAGAACCATTCAGAAAGGCAGGCATTTGACATACCCTATCCCAAACAGTTCGAACACCCTTTGCAGGCATTGACGTCCTTGGACGCCAATGAATATAACCATCAATAATTCCTTTTATACATGATTATGGCAAATTTTGTCCTGTGCTGCCATGTTAAGAAAATTTTTAAATTTCGAATAAATTTTTAAGTTTGTTTCAATTTAATAAAAAAAAATCCTACCCAGTTCAAGATTTTTCGTTACCATAACCCGATATGAAGTTTCTTGAAAATCCCATTAATATTCATGGCAGCTATCGTGCACACAATAAATCGACCACAGACAATCTCCGCTCCAAAATAGTCAAAACGTGCTCAGGAGGTCCTAAAACATATATTGGCATCAAAATCTCGAAATCGAAAATTTTCGTGAAAACGATACTTTCTCAATATTACGTATGAGAAAGTAAAAATTAATTTGTAGCAAAGACTAAGGATTTCTTTTAGTCATGCACCACATGTGTTGCATATTTTCACTCCTGTGCGGTCGTAAACTTTAATTAAAGAGCAATAAAAGTCGCATTGAACTAATCAAAGGTTGCGGCTGATGCATTAGAGGAGACTCCTTGGAGCGTTACCTGTGTAATAAAAAATCCGAATTTCGATGTCATTGCAATACCAGTGCATAATTTAAAATTTTTAAAGGCTGCCGGATCTTGAACTTTTGGAGAGCAATGCCAGTCTCGTTTGAAAGCTTTCAATTCCCTCTGCGCCCAAAATTTATCACCGCTTCCGACCCACACCGACCGTGTAAGTTAGTTTGATTGACCGGAGATGGCATTCACAGGGACCGTACCCTCCTTTCCCTGACCCACCACCCAGTGTTTCCTTCCGGACTTTTTGGCTGGGGAAGGGCGAATGAAATTTTAAGGGGGGTGGGGGCAAGTTAATCTATTTTGCCCTACATAAATATATATAAATGCTGTGTCACATAAATAGAAACTAGGTTAACATAAAATGTCTCCAGGGGGGGGGGGGGGTGCTTCGCCACCCCTTCGAAGGTATGCTGAAAATATACTACCACCACCTCTCGGATATATTCTCAAGGATCTCAAGTGAATCCACTAGGGAGGGCCTAGGTCTGCAAAGAATGCTGCCTTTAACCTCCATCTAGAGATAGGTTTGGAAATTATATTTAAATTGCGTAATTGGCGGATTTATTTTGAAAATTTTAGTGTAAATCCTCGACCGTGAAATTTCGCGACTTTCGCGGTGATCGCCCCGCGAATTTTGCCATTTTTACAGCGATAAAGTAACTCCTTTAATGATCAGTTAAGCATGTTTTTGTTTTTATCATAAAATTCAATGTAGGCAGCACATGGCTTTCCCTACATAATGCAATGACTTCACAGCGAATTAATTGTGTAAGGCACACAGAACATTGTTCTTGACATTGAATTAACACCACGTAAATGGAAATTTGGCAACTTATTAATCCAAACAGAATTATTTATCCATACTCACATGCAAAATCTTCATCAAAATACAATTGGCGTTTAATTCATTTCCATTTTAGATCATAAAAGCAGAGAACGACAGTTAACGTCTTACAAACGATGTTCCTTGCTTTTAAATGTGAAATTACACATAAAATGACTATGTATTCGATATGTTTCACATAAATGTTGGTTCCGTAAATTGAAAGAATATCGGCGAAACCGTTGACGTCAAAATATAAAACTATTACAAAAAAGCATCGTCTCTCGTGAATGGAACGAACTAAATCCACGAGAATGATATTAACATATTTGTGGCATTTTTACTGTTTCACATTTAGAAAGTATCTACTAATGATATTTACTATTTTTTTTTTAATGTATTTCAATTTTTTGATAAATTTATTTATAAATCCGATAATATCTCGAAAACGGTTCATGGTGGCAATCTAAAGTTTGTGCCATTTTCTTTCTAAAGAAAAATTACGTCTGAAATGATGATTTATTTAATGATTAAAAAAACATTCGAAAATTAGGAGTCTTCCAAACATTCTATGTAGTTTAAAATTAATAAGATTCCAGTATTCACTAATTGTACAAAATCAGATTAATTTTATTTTTCCTTCATATTGTAACGAGTTTAATAGCCAAAAACTACATGAATTCTTTAAAATTACACCGAGGAATTTTCAGTTTCAATTCAATTTTTATTTGGCGACTAGCTGTATTTTAATGCTAATAAAAAAAAAACGGAAATATGTTGTGGACTGTTAATCGTAGCGTGATGGAGTTATCTTCGAAACTTCTATCTTCTTAAAACTATCTTCTTATCTTCGAAAAAATTACATATAAAACAAACATTTAATCAATATAGTTAAGCATATTTAGTTTTTACTTTCCCTACAAACATGGCAATATATAGGGAAAGTATTAAAATCATGCCGAAAATCGCAACTCGAGTTTTCGACGGATCTACACGTTTTGGGACCTCTAGAATACGAAAAAACTATTTTTAGCGTGACGTCTGTGTGTGTATGTGTCTGTCTGTGCAATGTATGTATCTGCTCTAACTCAAAACTGATGGACCGAATTTCATAAAATTTGGTAGGTAAATCACTTGTGTGACCCTAGTGCTGATTAGTTTCTGGTACGATTCGGGATAAAAGAACCCGCCTATATCTGCGAAATGGCCCGCAAATATTGCCTGTATCCACTCTAGTTGAAAAACTAATAGATTAAATGTTACAAAATTTGGTGGATAAGCCACTTGTGGGTTACCCTGGTGTTGATTAGGTTTTGGTACGATTTGGAAAAAATAACCTGCCTTTTTTTTTAAAAATGGCCCGCAAAAATCGTCAAAATCTAAAATATAAAACTACGTATGCTCAAATATATCAATTAAATGCTTGTTTTATACGTAATTTTTAACGACCAAAAGAATTAGACCAACCCCAATACACTTGGACCAGACGTTCTAGAAATAGTTTCGTTTTTCGCATTTTTGCTACACCACTTTTGAAAATAAACCCAGCTGCCAAAAGAGAAAAAAATTGAATTAAAAGTGTCAATTCAGTGTCATTTTATATAATTATATGTTATATAATTATTATTTTATATAATTATATAATTAATTATTTTATATAATTATTATATATATATTATAATATATAATTATTTTATATAATTATTATATATATTATAATATATAATTATTTTATATAATTATTATATATATTATAATATATAATTATTTTATATAATTATATGTTATTTTGTTCAATTAAACTCAATATAATGAATTATTGAAGATATAAAGAGAACGTGAATATGAGTCTGCAGGGAAAGTAATGTGATGCCCACATCAGATTTTTTATTTCATGTTTTGACGATTTTTGAGGGCAATTTTGCAGAAAAAGCAAGTTCTATTTTTCCGAATCTTACCGAAATCTAATCAGCACCCAGGGTAACCCACAAGAGATTTATACTTACCCAATTTTGTGAAATATCGTCGAATAGTTTGTGAGTTAGAGTGGATACATATATTGTACACACACACACACACAAACGTTACGCTAAAAATTCGCTTTTCTTGTTCTATAGAGGTCGTGAAACGTGTTGATATGTCGCAAACTCGAGTTTCGATTCGATTCCAATACCTTCCCTATAGGTTGTCCCAAAAACATTGACCTCGGCTTTTATTCCTTAAATATTGATCTCAGACATATATTAAATTACAAAGTTGCGTAAAAAAAGGTCCAGAATTTTATGAAATCGATTAAAATTTTTAAGGGAATTAAATTTGAAGAAATACAAAATTAAAATTTTTATACGGGCCCCGTACAAAAACATTTCCAATGAGTAAAATGTGCCCCGTACACTAATAAGGTGATGTACAAAATTTCAGCATTTTATCATAAAAAGTTCCAGAGATATGAAAAGACAAAAATGCTGACTTAAACTACTTTTCGATGCATCGACATGGGTTCTCAAAGGGAAAAAATCATGTCGGCAGATCGCGTTTCAGGGGGTCATACACAAATTACGAAAAAAAGCAATGATTACATAAATAAATAATAATTTTACTATTTATTGGTACAAAAGTATCTACACTGTGTATAAATAATAACTTTATACAAAGATTACAAAGCTTGTTCAAAATGTTTTCCATCCATGCCAAAGATTCATTAAAGAAAAGAGGCAGATATTATTTGCCTATGATGCAATTCTCTGTTGCATCATTTGCACTCTTGCTGTAAACATTTACATTTTAATTTGTGATTAATCCTTCACCAACTTTGTTTAAACATATCTCTGGGACTTTTTATGATAAAATGCTGAAATTTTGTACATAACCTTATAAGTGTATGGGGCACATTTTACTCATTGGAAATGTTTTTGTACGGGGGCCGTATGAAAATTTAAATTTTGTATTTCTTCAAATTTAATCCCCTGAAAATTATTATCGATTTCATAAAATTCTATACCTTTTTTTACGCAACTTTGTAATTTATTATATACATCTAAGATCAATATTTAAGGAGTAAAAGCCGAGATCAATGTTTTTGGGACACCCTGTATACATTACCGCTTTGGAGGGAAGGTAAAATGCGTATTTCCATGTATTTTCCATTCGGTCGTTCACGTTTCTGAATTCCACATACTTGTAGCTCCGTCACTACACCTGAACAACATCCGTAGCGTGCACGATCGTCTGTGTCACGTGACAATTACAACCCTTTTTAGTGTTCTGGCCCTATGATTTTCCGCTTCTGGCACACTTTTACCGACATGCCTGCTTTCTCAAGCGCCGCAAATCCTTCTCCTTACGACAGTTACTTTCTTCGCTTTGGACATGGCTAATAATTTCTTAGATTGATTTCCGAACTTAAGCCCAGTCCTTAACTATCTGAATCATTTTGCAAAAACGTCAGTTAAGAATTCGTGTCGTGTGTGTTTGCTTTCTTCACGGCATCGCCTGTCGAAAGTGTATTGCAAAAAACACCGATGTCGGTGGCATGCAATTAGACAGCAAGGAATATCCTTCAATCCTCCAGATTGGTGCAGTGGTTAACACCATGGGCGCCCATAGGTAAGGGAAAGAGGAGGCACCTCTTTGATGTTCAAGGTCACAAAGGTGGGCATCAAGCTAGTCAATGTTGTACATCTTATCTTTGAGTTTCCCAAAGTGAGTTGAGTTCCCCGTCAGTGGTCCCCCGTCCTGGAAAAAGTTCTATGGGCGCACATGTTTAACATACCTGTGTCCTGAGATGGAGTCGCTATTACGGCGGATAGATTCATATAAAAATAACTAGAATAATTTATATTCCACACGTTTATTTGCATTACAAAAATAATCAGAGTAAAAAAAAATGCATTTTTGTATAAACTGTTTGCAAGCTGTTATTTTAATAAATATTTTTGATGCGAAATATCTTAAGGCGCGGAGTACAGAGTAAATCATGAAAAAAATGGGCTAAAACGCAAGTATTTAACGGAAGTGACATCATATTGTTAACAATACGTAACAGAAAATCATTGTTATAATTTGAAAATCCTGCTCGCTTGACTTTGGCAACAAATTCAGTACTCTTGACGACGAATTTGGCGAAATATCGCCAACCTGGCGGCTTTTGAAACTTCTCGAATTTTGTAGATTGGCTAAGAACCTCAAGAGTTACGTGCTTTTTTTTCAGAACTTTCTACCAAGGGTATATAAACTCGCTATCATTCAGTTGAGTCATCGATGTTATACGAGTAAAAATATCTGCTGAATGCAATACAGAATCCAATATATAATTTTTACTGTAGTCCAAATTGCTTCAGCGGTTTTTGTGATTACGAAAGGCCAACAATTTTGACAAAATCCCGTTTTATAGCTAAATTAAATACATTTATCGGAATTTCTTTTTCTGCGTTTACATCTGCATAATACGAAATTTGTCACTCAAACTGGGTCAAAATCGCTTCAATGTTTAAGATTGGCCAACGATTTCATGCACACAGTGATTTTGACATAACTTCATTTTATAGCATTACATACATTTCATTATATATATTTTTCGAGTTTTTTTTTTCTGTGTTTACATCTAGACAATATACATATACCACCGAAATCGGGTCCAAATTGTTTTGGCGGTTTTCGAGATTATGAAGGACCAACAATTTGACGCACATACCCACGAATTTTGACACAATTTAGTTTTATAGTTAAAGTATATACACTTTTCTCTGCGATCACCTTTAAACAATATACGCAGTGTATCACCCAAATTTACTACAAATCGCTCCGGTGATTTTTCAGATTGCAGAAAGGCCAACGACTTGACATCCACCCACAAACCGACAAAAGCCATTTTTGGTATCTAGGAACCCCACCTATGTATTTACGGTGAAAAATCTTGTAATCCAATCACGATCACCACACTTTCTTTAAGATACATCAGTCAAAGTTAAAATGTTACTTAATCTATTGCCAAAAGCGTATAAGAAAAGTTATACAAGATTCAATCACTATAACCATAGCTCAGTAATAAAGCTACGAAAATCCTAAATTTTGAACAGCTGGTATTCAACGTGATGTTCCACGAACGTGATGTTTCCTAAAAATTTCGAATTTGAAAATTGTCGAAAAAACTTCTTGTTTTCTACGAGAAAGCGAAAATTAGTTTAATTAAATAATTTTCGCAAAACATAATCTCTTGAAATCATTGAAACTACCGTTTGTCACGTGCTTTCTATATGAAAATGCAAATGTTACGCAAGCACTGTTTCACAATAGCAGATAATAAACAGTCCGTTTGTTCGCGCTTTAATTCAATTCAGTGAAATGACCTTTCTGGGCGCGTGCCCTTTTCGAAACAGCTGGGAAGGTAAAAACAAAATCGTCATTGCCATTCGCGGAAACGGTGATGTACGCAATGGGACGAAACTGAAACACAGAAATTGAAAACCTTATCGAAATCCTCCTAATCCAGTTTGACTTATTTCAACTCATTTACGTCGCACAAATTAAGAAAATCTGGTAGAGGCATGACATGGCTTTTGCTACATAATTCAATTACTTTACTTCATAATGATGTACAAGATCCACGACCTAATGTTTTTGGCATTGAATTCACACCACGTTAATTGAAACTGGCCACTTTTGGCAACTTATAAGCCCTAACAGAATAACCTATTCATACATTAAAATCAAAGACAACCAAAAAATAGGCTTAAAAGTCTTTTATTAAAATCTCCTTTTTACGACGTACAAAATCAGTCATCCATGGCGTTTTCAGGCACTATTATGCCCGTCACTGATGAAGGGCATGATTGTGCCCTAAAATGCTATAGCTAACTAATATTGTACGTCGTAAAAAGGAGATTTTAATAAAATACTTTTAAGCCTATTACTTTCCTTACATACAAAATGTATAAGGAAAGTATTGTGACGGGGTCGAAAATTCGAAATCGAGTTTTCGACGGGAGAGCACGTTTCAAGCATCCCTGATCACGAATCGAACATTTTTGAAGTGATGTCTGTGTGTGTGTGTGTCAGTGAGTCTGTGGAGACGATAACTGACGAACGAATGGACCGATTCGAACCAAATTTGGTACAAAAATCACAATCTGTAAACACTGGAAGCCTATTGTTTTTATACGTAATCGAATGTTCAGAACCCCCTAAATTTTCGAATAAAATTTTGAAAAAATCGTCAAAAAATCAAAACCACTAAAAAAGTTACGCAAATAGACATTTCTTATGTAATTTTTCATTAGAAAACGATTGACATAAATTTTAGAACGCTAACATGAACCGTTCTCGAGATATTGCACATTTAAAAAAAAAAATTAAGTCATATAAAATGAAAAAAAAAAAAATTCCTATTGAGAAACATGTTCACTTTTCATATGTAATACCATGCGATAAATTGGGTGACATCATTCTCGTGGATCTAGCTCGTTCCATTCGTAAAAAAAGATACTTTGAGTAATACTTTTTTATTTGAACGCCAATAGTCATTTATCTGCTATAGGAACAACTTATTTCTTCGTCCATAACGCTTGGCGTGATTTTGGCGACGAATTGGGCGGAATGTCGCCAACTTGGCGACTTTTTGAAATGTTACCAAATTAACGAAAATCTCGCCAAATGGATAAAAATGACGCTAAATCAATGAAAATGACGACTAATTGTCGAAAATTCAATATCTTGGAAAGAATATTAGTATCTACTATAAGAAAAACTTATTCTTTTACTGTAAAAGTAGTAAATTCATTACATTATATAAGGAAAGTCATGTGTTGGCCACATCAGATTTTTTTATGGTTATCTTTGATTTTAATGTATTAATTAGTTGACGTGTTTATACTATTTTATTAACTTATTCATACTCATGTGCAAAGGCCTTATCAAAATGCAATTTTCATTTTGACTTAATATCCAGTGAAATAAATGACTATTGGCGAATTCTTGGGGGTCAAAATACAAAACTATCATAAAATTATTATGTCTATTCATCAAAAAGTACAAACATGCAAAGATTATTTAAGAAAAATTTAAAATTTCAGGCCACGAAATAATTGCTTTGCGTCTTAGCCCTTTAAGCGGCAGCAAAGGCAATTGGGATTTTTGCACATGTGAGTGGTGTCTAGCCCGGAAAAATGTCTATTTCACCCCAATGTTAGCCGGAAAAAACTAGAAAAAATACGAACGGAGCTCTAGAGTAATGGAGATAGTCATTCATTTTGTCATTAAAAATTACTTAAAAAAAAAAAAATCAAGCATTTAATTAATACGTTTTAACATATTTAGTCTTTTAATTCAGGTTTCGACAATTTTTGCCGGCTATTTAGCAAAAGAAAGATCACTTCCATTTTTCCAAATCGTAGCACAATATAAGCCGCACCCGGCCAAACACTTAAAAAATTTGGCACTTGCAAACCAAATTTGTAAATATTTTATAATAATTTTTGGGATAGGGTAGATTCACACACACACACACACACACACACACACACACACGTCGTCGCGCTAAAAATGATGGATTCGTGTGCCCGAAACGAGAAGATCCATTTAAAACTGGCGTTCCTATTCGATTCTAATACTTTTCCTATACATTACCATGTATTTGTAAGGAAAGTAAAAAGTCAACATTATCTCATGCCAAGTAAAAAACCCCGTCCTTTTGTTAGAAAGGAAATTCACAAATGCTGGATTTAACCATATGGAATGTAGTATGGTATCCACGTGCCTATCTGCAGCTAAATTTGGTTAAACAAAACTGCCAATAAAATATCAAAAATACAGAAGACCACGGGTGAAGCCGTTGAATGTGCTGTGTCTGCATTAACCTTCAAATGCAGTGGCGGTATTTTCCCCCCATTTCAATTGCGCTCAATATCGAGCTTCTCATTATATAAATGGACACGACCCCAAAAGAGGAAATGATGTTGCGTTTTGACGATGCATCCGGCAGCTCGTTATGCGTTCCTTCATGCATTCACCATGACTTATGGTCCCTGAACTGCTATACCGCACTTTGACCAATTGTATAACTGTCAGAAGCGAAACTAGGAATTTTAGTCCCTTAATCAAAACATGTAAAAGGGACCCAAACTAAAATATTGCCCTTTAAATTTTTAGCCCCCCCCCACCCCCCCGTTTTTTCCTTTTTCAAAAATTGAAGTTTTGAGGGCCAACATTTTAGTCTCAGTCCCCCAAAATAAAATCACCCCGAAGGTTCGATTGTGTTTAAAATCAATAGCCTTTCTGTATTCACCTATTCTTCTTCATCATAGACCCTCTGACCTGCCCGAAAATGTAAGGTATCAGTTTGGTCGGCCGGAAAATGCCCCCCAATTTGGACCGGAACCTAGTCAGGGCGGCACCCTCAGGGATCGTACCCTTCTTCCCCTACCACCAACTTTTCGGAAGGTCTTACGGACCCACATATTTAACGTGCCCGTACTCCGTGTAAACTCAGGGACAGTTTGGGCAGAGTCGAGAATCGAACTCGGGTCGTCAGAGTGCAATCCCCACCCGCCAATCACTGAGCTGTCTCAGCCCTTAGTATTCACCGATTGATTGATTGAAGACCCTGACCACACGACCAACCCGAAGGTTTATGGTAGCTTAATGTGTGGCCGGGAGAGGGAGTAAGCCGAAGCTGACTCCCCCGGTCAACTCCCAATGATCCGCTAGCGTTTATTAATGAGATTAAAAGTATTTACAGAAAATTACATGCTCATGGCCAGCATGATGCCATGGATAATTGGCACACAGTGCACGCAGAACAACACAAAGATAGTATATATAAACAAAAACAACAACAACAAACAAAACAAAACAAAACAAAAAAGTCCAGATGTACAGAACACAAAATATGTACAGGTGTATAGATATGCAAGATATGTCCAATAAGTTTATTTTTAAGGTAAGATGGCTGGGAACTGTGAGAGGGTTCACGGATCAGAGGGGGGGGGGGGGGGGGGGATCCCAGGAATTAATTAGTTTATTTTGCTTGAGATTTCTTTTGCAGCGAGGACACAGTCTTTGATTTTATGAATGGAGGTGTGATTTTGACACACCCTGGAGAACCAGGCCGCAGCGTTCTGAGGGGAGGGTTTAGAGAGGTGGAAAGGTTTGGTAAGAGGGCAAGAGAAGATATAATGGTCGGCATCGCCGAAGGAGTTACAGGGGCAGTTTGAAGAGGATTTAAGTTTGAAGAAGTGTAGGTAATCCAGAAAGGGTCCATGACCAGTTACAAAGTAGGTAAGAAAAGGGTTGGTAATTTGGAAATTAGTGTTTACAGTGGGGAGATAGATTGAAACTCTAGAGGGAACATGTGTACGGGGGGAGATGTAATCATTTAGAAAGTATTCACCGATTGTAATATTTGTACCTAATTTCGTTAGAAATGCTCTATTCGTTCGTGAGATATCGCTTCCACACACTCACGGACACACGGACACACACACACACACGCGGACACACACACACACGCGCGGACACACACACACACACACACACACAGTGAGAGAGATATTACCTCAAAATGTTGGATTCGAGTTAGGAATGCTCAGGCTCACAATACTTCCCTATACAATAATTTCCCTATATATTATATTATATATATTAGGATAGTAATTAACAATATCTCCCAAAAATTGAAATACGTCATCCAATCACAGTGAAGAGAAAATTCAACTGAAAAAACCATTACACGGAGAATAATTATGTCTGCATGCGTGTCTGTTCCAAAATGTGCGGAGAAGGGAGAAAGGGGACTGAAAACGGCGCGTTTTGATATCATCGAAGCTGCTTTCAGTAAAAGGAAAATGCCATAATGTTATCACAAATGGAATAATGAAAGCCCGCGCAAAGGATTATTATAAATGAAAATCCATGCAAACATTAACCTTGAAAGTCAGTGGCGGTATTTTCCCAGCACGAGACATGTTTATTATTGAATTATATGAGCGGCCGCCGCTGTAGACGGAAGTGTATCACTTTTATGAAAGTTTCCTGCTGATGGTTACGCACGGTTGGGCGCCGATTCAATCTTTATTGACAGGTGTGGCTTTCCTCGGGTGAATCTTGTGGAACGGGAAATTAAAGAGTTTACCTTCAAACCTCAGGGGTTTATTGCCCCGTTTTATATTAGATAAAGTCATATTTTATATTAGAGAACGGATTGCATTGGTAGGGTACTAAGCGGTTGAATAAAATAGAAATTATTCAATGAAAAAAAAAATCTAATGTGGGCAGCACATGACTTTCCTTACATAATGCAATTGACTTCCCTTTTTTCACTGTAAAATAATGGTGTACAAGATCCACAGAACAATGCTTTTGGCATTGAATTAACACCACGTAAACCTAATTTTAGTTGTTTTAAATTTTAAAGTTTATTTAAAGTTGATGTGTATCCATACTATTTATCGACGCCACGTAATTTAAAATAAAGTACTTTTGGCAACTTCGAAACGAATGACTATGAAAGTCCGAACGAATGAATTATTCATACTCACGCGCAAAATCCTCATCAAAATATAATTAAAATTTTGTTAATACGAATTGTATGAAATAAATGACTATAGGCGAATTCTTGGTAGTCAAAGTACAAAACTATTACAAAAAATATCTTTTCTCGTGAATGGAAAAATCTAGATTCATAATGCTGAATATGGAAAGTTGCATATATTACATATGAAAATAGCGATACATACTACAATTTTTAATTTTACATAATATTTTTTATAGTATCCCGGGAACAGTTTATGCTAGCGTTCTAAAGTTTGCGTCAATCGTTTTCTAATTAAAAATTGCGTATGAAATGATTACTTATTTAACAGTAGTAATACTTATTTTTTAATAATTTTATCAGAATTATTCAAAAATTGTGAAATATCTCGAGAACGGTTCTTGTAACGATTCATATTTGTCACGTTTTAAGGTTTGTATAATTCGTTTTCTAATGAAAATCGACGTCTGTAATGATTACTTTTTTTATAATGATTGCAAGTGCTGATTTATTAATGATTATTTTCAAATATAAATTCGAAAATTAAGGAGGGGAATATTTCGAATATTCGATAGAGTTTGAAATCAATAGGGTTCCAGTATTACTGATTGTAATAATCATTCGAAACACTTCATTCGTTCGTAAGATATCGCGTCCACACACACTGGCATACATACACAGACATCACCTCAAAAACGTTCGATTTGATTTCAGGGATGCTTGAAACGTGTCCTTCCGTTGATAACTCGAATTCCATTATTTATTCACATTAATAAAAATAATCTACGAAAATTTCTGTATTCGGTATGTAGTTTGCAATTTTCCGTTTAATTGCCTTATTTATTCATTTTTCTATAAATATAAATGTATGCCTGTTAATGCTAAAGTTATATTTATTGATATTTTTCCGGAGTTGACACATAATAAAAATTTGGAAAAAAAAATTTGGCGAACGAAGCACAAATTCCTTTTATTCACTATGTTGTACAGTTTCTTACAGAAATGATATTTATCAATGGAATCCGTTAATATATAAAAAATCTTCTTTTATGCAAAATAAAAAATCTTCCTTTTGCCACAATAATGCAGAAAAATAGTTGAATTGGTGAGGTACCAGATAGAGGTGGAGGGAAAAGCTCATAAATCAAAAATTTCAATTTTTTTTTTATAACATATTTGATTTAGGAAATTTATGATCTTTGATGTGGGAAAAGCACATAAGTCAATTAGGTTTCTAAGCTGTTAAAAAAGAAAAACTTTAAACATTTATTAAATTTTGTACACATAGCAGTAGGGTAAAAAGTATAATCTACGAAAAGTTCTTATTTATTTAGCTCATAAATGCATAACAAACTCCATAAAAATTAAATTTGTATTTTGAAAACAAAGAAATAAAATTAAAAAAAAAATTCTCCTGAAAACATCAAAATTTTCTTTCCTCGATATTTTAAAATCCTTGTTTTTGCCTCACGTGCTTTTCCCGCCAGCTCTAGTTGCATTGCAAAATTGGGTGAAAAGTAAAAAAGTAACTTCCTCGACGACTAATCATGATTTTACATCAACGCAAGAGTTATCAAGATGTACACGATAGGATATGCTCCAAAGAAATCAACAGGATATATTATTTCCTCCGGCGGCATAAAAAGCGAAACCGTAAATCCCGCGCTTTACCGCCATCTGCGCGAATGCAGCTGCGCCTTTATTTGTAAAAGGCGGAAAGAAATTCTAGCTTTCAGAAGGGGGGTAGGCGCGCGCGCGCGATATATTAAACGGAGTTCGGGTTAACTATAATGTTAAAAAATAATTTCTGTAAAAAAAAAATCTTAATTACGCAATATTCGTAAAGTATTCATAAAGTAGTTTGTTCAAATATTATTTGAATTTAGTTGATGAAGTAGCTCACATAGCTTTCCAAAACTGGTTCATTCCTTCCACTGTTATTATATTCTTGTTAATTCAGCAGTCTTTATTTCGGCAGTATTTTCTACAGTAGTTGTTCTAATGTTTTTAATTTAAATGATTAAGTAAGCTTATGGCTTCCGAAGCCGGTTGTTTTACTCTTTTCTTGTTGCATTAATTCGTTATTCCACAGGCTTTTATTTATTGGTATTTTTTACGATAGTTTGATTCAATGCTATTTGAATATAGTAGATGGCGAACTCAGAAGGCTCGGCGTTCTGTTTTGTTCACAGAAGGCTCCGAGTTCATCTCCTTCGGAAACAAATGATTCCTTTAACTAATATATAAACTGATATTTTTATCACAATACTTACGAACGTTTAAGTTTTTGATGAAAATAGCTCATTAACGTCCGAAACAACTTGTTTCCTTCATTTCTGTTACACATTATATAATTTCGTAGTCTTTTATCAACAAGTATTTTCACAATAATTTTTTGGGCATGTTTTTTTCAAGTTAGTTGGTGATGTTTCTCATAGCTTCAGAAACCGGTTGTTTTTCTATTTATTTTATCATAAGAACATTAAGTTTGCAGTCTTATTCACCGAAAAAGTGTTTTTAATCATAGTGCTTCCTCTTAGGTTTTTCCATAAAAAATCCATTATCATTTTTTAATTCTTAATTACCTGCAAAAAACATTTTATTACAATAGTGATAGCAAAGAAAATGAATCCAAAACATGCTGTTATCGCTCGAATAATTATTGGCCTTGATCTGTGTGACGTCACCAGTCTGATGTTGCTGTATATCCAACAGCTACATATCGAGGTATTTTCAACAATTTAATCGGTTCTCGATATTGCATTACAAATTCAAGTTCATTTTCACCTTTAATGTTATGTTATTACAAATTTCTATTTACTTTAAACATTTATTTAATGTAGACGGTAAACATAAACTTTAAAATGTTGATTGTTGATAGGGGCCACCAAAGTAGTATCTTTGGTTGTAATGAGCAACAAAACCAACTAGGCCTGGGTCACATCTTCCGTTTTCTTTTAGAAACTTTTAAGCAATCTATTGATTTTTCACAGATCTTGAAAATTATTTCAATTAATGTTCTCAAAATGGGTATGAGGCATGAAATGATAGTCTTTAGAGAAAAATTAAGGATTAAATGCTTCTAGTAATTTTGCAGTTAATAAATTTTCTAAGTTATTTATTGTTTGCTGTAATTATTTGCATATTTTTTCCCCATAGTCATTTGTGAAATTAAGCGTATGTATGTACTTCGACTAGTTTCTTTATTCAATATTGATATTTTAGTCTGTTCCTGTTTGCCAGTTGTTGAGCTTATTTGTTGTATTATTTGCTGTAATTATTTGCATATCTTTTTCATAGTCTATTTGTGAAATTAAGAGTATGTGTGTACTTCGACCGATTTCTTTATTTAATATTGATATTTTGGTCTGTTCCTGTTTGTCGGTTGTAGAGCTTTTATATCTTTGCACAGATATTTGAGTTATGTTATGTATTTATCTGCGTATTTGTGCATGTACAATAGGGTTGTTAAAAACCTGTTCTGTACACTCTGATTTAAATAAATAATGCTATATAATTATAATATTAATTCTATATTCTATCATAATTATTTCTGATCAAAGAATCTAAAAGGATGAACATGCATTATAGATAAATTAGAACATGAAGCCTGCATTTGTAGTTTTTTTTTTCTTACCGCAGTATATTAAGCTGATGTTAATGTTTCAGCGACACACTAAGCTGAACTTCAAATTTCTCACGTTACAAAAATCGGAACCGAATTTTCCCGCGGCACACTAAACTGCACTCAATTTTAACACAACACACTGCACTAGAAATATCTTCTTTCTTTTTAAACACTTTAGATAGTTGAAAAGTGTTTATAACTTTGTTCATTATGTCTGTCTGTCTGTATGTCTGTCTGTCGCACGATAACTGCCGCAAAAATGACTTTATCAAAATGAAATGTTAGTATGTTGCTCAGACGGTCTGTGGGACATATGGGAATGTAAATGAATAATATCACCTAATTAGTTTTGGATTGAACCCGGGTTGAAAAAATAAAATTCATTGAACTCTATGGGACCTAATTTTTAAAATATTTTTTAAGCGAAGTTAAAATTCACAAATTGCTTTGAAAATCTTAGGAAATATTCAAATTGTCCCATAAAATATATAAAAAAAATTTCAGCAAAATATATTCGGTAGGGTTTTAAATAAAAATAATAACTACACCCATATAATATGACTCTTCTCGGCCACTCAACCAGTTGCTAATACCCTAGGGTGAGTCGGGTGGCCTGGGTCTTTCACCCATATAATATTAACAGATTACTTCAAAATAAAATATGGCATCCATCTTTTTTCACAGAGTAAAAATTGTGATTTTTAAAGTTCTTTTAAATTTATATTTAGTGTTGCATCCATTCTAAAACCGTTTTTTTTTTGCGTTTTTTCCGTGCATCTATATTCTCCGCCAACGTAATTACAATATTTTTAAGATTAAACTTTGATTATTTCTATAACGAAGCCTAATTTTAATGGATGCAGAATGTAAACAAGTGATTGTAAGATTAGTTGCATAAGAATTTCTAAATTTTTTTCACGCAAAGTTATTTAACTCTGAAATCTGGAATAAAAGTGTATGAATGAAATATTCACAGCTATTACATAGAGAGCCAGATGATTTATACTTCGATGACGTCATTGAATAAAGTTAAAAAAATTTTATGAAGTTTGAAGTTTTCAAGTAAAATAAATTATTGTAGTTCTGTGATAATTAAAAAAAATATCGCCGCTAAATGTATCGTATTTTAAAGATGTTTAAATAAAATTGCAGTTAGAAAGTGTTTCATAATCAATGCTTTATGCATGATTGTTCTTTCTCCTTTTTTTAAGAAAATAAATTTTGTGTACACTTCCACGGCCATATATTAAGGGCGAAAATCGAAGAAATGGCATGATTTTTCATACCCCCTTAAATTTGGAATCAAGAACAATTTCGATTTCCATCTTATATATTACGCGTTTAATATCACTTATGCATATTACTTATTATTCCAATTTCATAAAAAAAAATATGTACAAGGAGAAGTCGCAGTGCACTTTGTAATTTAACGTGTCTAACATGTGAATTTCCCTACAGATTAACAAATTTAGATATTATGGGGAACAATAAAACAAATTAAAGATTTCTTATAACTCGATGGCTCGGCTAATCCTAGTGTAATGGGGTTGGTCTTATTCTTTTCATCGTTAAAAATTACGTATAAAACAAGCATTTAATTGATATATTTGAGCATATGTAGTTTTTTATTTTAAATTTTGACGATTTTTGCGGGACATTTTGCAAAAACAGGCAGGTAATTTTTTTCCGAATCGTACCAAAATCTAATCAGCATCAGGGTAACCCACAAGCGACTTATCTACCAAATTTTGTAAATTTTAATTTATAAGTTTTCCCGCTAGAGTGGATACAGGCAATTTTTGCGGGCCATTTTGCAAAAAAAGGCGGGTTCTTTTATCCCGAATCATACCAGAAACTAATTAGCACCAGGGTCACACACAACTGACTTACCTACCAAATTTTATGAAATTTGGTCCATCAGTTTTTGAGTTAGAGTGGACACATACTTGCACATACAGACACAAGCACAGACGTCACGCTAAAAATAGTTTTTTCGTATTCTAGAGGTCCCAAAACGTGTAGATCCGTCGAAAACTCGAGTTGCGATTTTCGGCATGATTCCTATACTTTCCCTATATATTACCATGTATTGCAGGGAAAGTAAAAAGTATCTTCTCCAGTGAAAGGAAAGGACAAGATCCATGAGAATGATGTTAACAGATTTGTTCATAATATTCCATGAGGAAAGTAAACCATAAGAACTATACTATTTATTTTATTTGTTATTAATTTATTTGAAAAATGCGTAGTATCACAAGAATAATTCATCTTAGCGTTCTAATGTTTACGTTTCGTTTCTTAGTGAAACATTGCGTATGAAATAATTTTTTTTATTTAACAGTATTGAAGGTTCTGAATTTTTCAAATATTTATTCGAAAATCACACAATATCTCGAGAACAATTCATGCTAGCGTTCTGAAGTTTGTATCATTCGTTTTCTAAATTACGCATGGCATGTTAAATGGCATGAAAAATTACGCATGGCATATTTTATCATTATGGAAAGTAGTGATTCTTCTAGGATTTATTTAATTCATTCGAAATTTGGGTAAAGCGGGTCTTTCGAGCATTTTATTGTGTTTAAATCAATAAAGTTCCAGCCTTTACTGGCTGTAATAATCGTACTATTTTTTATTTTTCTCGAAACGCTCCATTTGTTCGTGGAATATGGATTTCACAGACTCACGGGGACACACACACTCTAACATGCATACACTAACACACATTAACATGCATACACTAACACACATTAACATGCATACACTAACACACATTAACATGCATACACTAACACACATTAACATACATACACACACACACATATATAAAAACATTCAATTTGAGTTCAGGTATGCTTGAAAGCGCAACTCGAATTCTGGATTCCCGTCACAAAACTTCCCCTACACATTATACTATGTAAGGAAAGTAAAAAAGTAAAGGCACGAAATTCAGCGTAATATTCAAACATCAATGAATTACTTACCTGTAGCTAATTCCCGTTGCTCTTATACACCCCAAAGACAAAATCACATTATCCCAAAAGAGTTACACTATCCAACTCGCCGAGAGATTCGCCGGTCAACTCTGATCACTCACAAGCACCCTCAGCCCTCGAACCACTCAACTCATCTGAGTGAAGTGATGCCTCGGATGAAAACATGCTCCCCGCATCCTGTCATGCTCTAACGGTGGATTAGAACGCGCCTTAACGCATGGACGCGCCGGTAACGGTGGCGCACAATAGAACGGGCACGGCTTGGTGACTCTTTTTTTTTATATTTCAGGGGGCCCCCGGGCCCTTTTCGAGCGCGGTGGGTCCCTTCGGCAACGAACAATGGGTCACGAGTTGGCTGCCATGGATACGCAGATGAGAAAAAAAGATGGGTAATATCAGATGGAGAAAAATGATCGTTGGGATTTAATCGGATTAACGAAAAATTCGGTATTTGAGAAAAATAAACATGGAAGTAATGTTGATTGTGGGAAGCTAATGATAAATTATAGGGTAATTATAATCCATTATTCAGGTAGAAAAAGAATAATATCTATATAATAAATGTCTAATGTGTTTGTATTTCCCCAGATCCCCGCGGTGATCTAGAAGGCTGGATCTTTGAACACTTATACTACCGACTGCGGGATATAACCTAACGGAGCCGGATTTGTAACTTCGTCACAGGAGTGTATAAAATGGAAGAGGGTCTAAAATTATTTCGAAACCCTCCAGTAACCGCCCCCCCCCCCCTCCATGATTTGGAAGTTGCAATTTTGCACACAAATATAGTATTGACCCCGAGAAAAAATCTAAATAAACCTATATATTTTCGATTAAGATGGGTTTTTTACGTTAAACGACATACATTGTTACACAAAATAAAAATTTATTTTTTAAAAGTCGCCACTTTATTTTTTAAGATTATTATATTTCCTGTCTTTTAATACTAGAAGTCTTTACTTAAAAGATTTTATACGCGTCCGAAGATAGAAATCAAATAATGGCACTTTTAAAATAAATTAAAGTAGATTTTCAAATTATAGGATGATTTACAAATATACAGAAATCGCCTTGCAGCTTTCGGGCGTATAGCTCTTCATCAGAGGCATTAAACATGTAATAAATAGTAGGATGGGGTACTATATACAGTACAGTCCGACTCACAACTTTAAAATTTGCATAAAATCGAGTGCTATGCGGCTATAAGTAAAAATTGAGAAAAGACAAAAACATAGGTTCACAAAAATAAGAAATTGAAAGGCACCAGTTACACAGGTATGCCAAGAATTTAATAATTAAAGATTTATAGTACGTAGATCTGTTTAACCTTTTTGGAATCGAGGATAAGACGTCAGGCAAAACCAAGTTTCTGCACGGGGTCAGAATTGCAAACAATAAAGAAGTACATTTTAATGCATAGTACCTTGTTAATTTTTCTGTATAGGGTATTCTATATTTTTTGCAATTTTGACCCCGTACAAAAACTTAATTTTGCCTGGCGTCTTATCCTCAAAGGTTGAACCGTTATCTACGTATTTAAATACTTAGAATTTTTAATTATAAAATTCTTGATATGTCTGACTATCTGTTCAGCTTCTTAATTTCTTATATTTGTGAATTTATGTTTTTGTCTTTCCTCGTGTTTTACTTGTGGCCGCATGGCACTTGATTTTATGCAAATTTTAAAATTACACTGTAAGTACCTGATAGTATAAAGGTTCCTGATATATATATATATATATATATATATACAAAATTAACGCTTCGGCAGACGATAATTAGCTGAATATTTCAGAAAAGAGGCTGGGATTTTCATGAACGCCTGTAATTGCGGCTTTTCTTATCAGTTTGCTGAAATTATCAACAAAGTAGCTGAAAAAAATGATCAAAGGTTGTAAAATGTTTTACAGTGTACGAATTGGACTGTATACATTGGTCTATCGTGCTATTACATGTTTAATTCCGCTAATGAAGGGCCATACACCCGAAAGCAGTAAGGCGATTTCTGTATATTTGTAAAACATCCTATAATTTGAAAATAAATTTTAATTTTTTTTAAGTGCCATTACTTGACTGGCAGTCCATTTTACACAATAAAAGGGGATATTTGTGTGTGTGTGTGTCTGCAGCGGAAAATCTAAGCGACGGACAGAGGTAAAATTTGTTAGAAGTACTTCAGGTACCCGAAAGATGCCCCTAGGCGAGATTTTTTTAAATTTAAATGAATCTTTATGATCCTTTCGGTGAGGGGCCTGATTGGGTGAAATGGGTCTAATTAGCCAAAGACCGGCCCTGGTGGAATTATTAAGAAATCTGATGAACTAAATACCGCTGTCACACAAATGACAAATCGCAATAAACACAATACCTCAGCAATACGTATTTTATGTGTCGGCACACATACTGGACCGCTTAACTTATTCCCATCTCGTATCTCCAAAATCGGGGCACACAAAAGAAATCCCTCCTTGAAAACCCAATACAAAAACCAAACCAACACCACAAAAGATCCATCACTCTAAACAAAGTATCAAAACCAATAACATGATTCAAGTCAAATGGACTACTTTGAGTCTTTAATGAAAGGTGCTTGCCTTCATTAGGCATTATATCTTATTGTGGTCCAACGGTGGTTGTTTGTAGGCCGCAGACGTGAGCTCATTCTCATCTAACTTCTGTTTGGAAGTGCGATAGGCTAATAATTGGGTACAAGAGATTCTTTGGCTAGATATGTTCTTGTTTATTATTATCGGATAATGAGAAAGGGTAGAGTTTAAGTGGTACAAGAGAAAGAAGACAGTTTGTATAATTATTCCATTCATACAAAGTCGGAGGTCGCACTGTCGATCTCATTTTTTCAAATCAGTGCGAAAAATGGTAAGTCTGTTACTCGTCACAGATTGATGTTGTTGTTGAGACCTAGACCGTCCGACCTACCAGAAAGGTGTAAGGTAACTGTTTGGACGGCCGGGAAGTGACACCCAATTTAGACCGGAACCCAGTGGGGGAGGCATCCACAGGGACCGTACCCTCCTTCCCCTACCACCAAGCTCTCGGAAGGACTTACGGTCCCACATATTTAACGTGATCGTACTCCGCATGAACACGGCGGCAGTTGTGGCATCATGCAAATCCAGCGCGCAAACCACCGGGCTACCGCGCCCGAAATGTGCCAACAGCACGCGGTGTTTCCAGGTGGTCACCCACCCAAGTACTAACCGCGGCCGATGCTGCTTGACCTCGGTGATCTAACGAGAACCGGTGTTTTCAGCACGGTACGGCCGTTGGCTTCACAGATTGATGTGAAACATCACTTCTTTCGCGAGAGAGAAAAAACAATTTGTATAATTATTCCATTCCTACGAAGTCAGAGGTCGCACTGTCGATCTCATTTTTCAAATTAGTGCGAGAAATAGTAACACTGTTACTCGTTATAGATTGATGTGAAACATCGCTTCTTTCGCATATTTTGAATGGAAAGGGGTGTGATGTGTGTGCGACGATGGTACGAGGTAACTGGGGGAAATGAGTCATAAAAAGGCGATTTTAATAAGACTTTAAAACCTATTTATTGGTTGTCTTTGATTTTTAACACTTTACAACAAAGTTGAAAAGTGTTTATGACTTTGTTCATTCATTCTGTCTGTCTGTCCGTTAGCACAATAACTGCCGTAAAAATGACTTAATCAAAATGAAATTTTAGTATGTTGTTCAGACGGTCTGTAGAACCTATGGGAATATAAATGAATAATATCACCCAATTAGTTTTGGATTGAACCCGGGTCGAAAAAATGAAATACATTGAGCCCTATGGGACCTAATTTTTCAAACATTTTTTAAGCGGATTTAAAATTCACAAATTGCTTCGAAAATTTTAGGTAATATTCAAATTGTTCCATAAAATATATTTAAAAAAATTCAGCGAAATATATTCAGTAGTTTTTTAAATAAAAATTAAAATAATAATTACACCTCTTATATGAAACGATCACGTGACCATGATATGAAACGATCACATGACCCACTTCAAAATGATATATGGCATCCATCTTGTCTCAAAATCTTGATTTTTTTAAAGTTCTTTTTAGTTCATATTGAGTGTTGTATCCGTCCTAAAACTACTTTATTTTTGCTTAAATTCTGTGCATCTACATACTGAAACAATGCAATGACAATATATTTGAGTTTAAATGCTCATCTAAATTTGATTATTTCTACAACTAAGCCTATTTTTCACCTATGTAAAATGTAAACAGTAAAATATATAGAACGAGTATGTATTCCTGTATTTTTTTAACACAAAATAATTTAGTCCATGGCTGATATGAATGAAATATTAATTGATTTCATAAAGAGAAGGATGATTTTTTTCGATGAAGTTTCAAGCATAGAGTTTAATTTTTTGTAGCTCCATGGTCTTAAACAAAATGTTTAAATAAAATATATTACTATAGTATTGTGATGAATGAAATGAATGGGAGAAAGTTATGAATGAAATCCTGTTTTTATAGCGAGATCCAGGCGTGTTATTTTTTCTATGACGTCATTTGAATGAATTTCAGTTGTTTTCGATGAAGTTTTCAAATATAATAAATTATCGTAATATTATGATAATTCTAAAACTATTACCGAGGAATGTATAACATTTTAGAGATGTTTAAACCAGGCAATTTATATTTCAATGCCGTCATTTGAATGAAGTTCATTTTTTTCGATGAAGATTTAAGTTTTCAAATCTAATAAATTAATGCAGTATTGTGATAAGTTTCAAAATATTACCGAGGAATGTATTACATTTTAGACATGTTTAAATAAAATTGCATTGAAGTTGGAAAGTGTTTCATAATCAATGCTTTAAGCATGATTGATCTTTCTTGTTAATGTATTAATTAGTTGACGTGTTTCCATACTATTTTATAACTAGGGAAAAGTTTTAAATTTTTCTTTTTATTATTATTATCATTATTATTATTACAGTTTAGATAGATTAATAAAATATAGTTTATTTCGCCCGAATCGGATCACGGACAACGAAGTTATCGGCGATGAAACATTTGGATGGAGTGCTGGCAGTCATTCAACCGTACGAGCGTGCCGTCAGCGCAAGCGATTAGTAGAGTTCGGGAGAGGTTTTCCAGTAGGGTTCCTGCATTTATTCCAGGAGATTTTTTAAACACTAAAAGCAAAATTATATCCAAGATTCTGTGGAATTTTCTTTTACATTCAGTATCTTGGTTCTGTACCAGCTGCTCTACTCCAGCCATATAAAGAATACCCTTGAATTACATTACAATGCACGCACATACACATAAATCAAAGTGGTAAAAGTTTATCAATTTCCATTCCATACTTAAATGTCAGTGACTAGCAGCAATTATCCGACGTTGCTCGGGATTTACCATGCAAAACTGCGATAAAAATTACACCAGAACATACAGGGCCGTGAATCTTATACATTGTTTTTTCACTATGAAAGATGTAAATTCATTGCATTATGTAAGAAAAAAAAATCATTGCATTATATAAGTCATAGCTGCATAAGAAAGAATCTTCCTCATAAAATGCTGATAATTAAATAACCAATTTTAACACTTTACAACGTAGTTGAAAAGTGTTTATGACTTTGTTCATTCTGTCTGTCTGTCTGCCCGTTAGCACGATAACTGCCGTAAAAATGACTTTATCAAAATGAAATTTTAGTATGTTGTTCAGACTGTCTGTGGGACCTATGGGAATATAAATGAATAATATCACCCAATTAGTTTTGGATTCAACCCGGGTTGAAAAAATGAAATACATTGAACCCTATGGGACCTAATTTTTCAAACATTTTTAAGCGAATTTAAAATTCACAAATTGCTTCGAAAGTTTTAAGAAATATTCAAATTATCCCATGAAATATAAAAAAAATGTTCAGCAAAATACATTCAGTAGTTTTTATTTAATAACAATTAAAATAATAATTAAACCCTTTATATGAAGAGATCATGTGACCATTATATAAAGAGATCACGTAACCCACTTCAAAATAAAATATGGCATCCATCTTGTGTCGAATTCGTGATTTTTTAAATTATTTTTAATTTATATTTAGTGTTGTATCCGTTCTAAAACCGCTTTATTTTTGCTTAATTTCTGTGCATCTGTATTCTGAAAGAACTCAATTACAATATATTTGAGTTTAAATGATCATCAAACTTTGATTATTTCTACAACGAAACCTAATTTTTACTTATGGAGAATGTAAACTGATTAAGCTGTAAGATGAATTTCTTTAACGCAAAATTATTTTGCTCAGGAGTCTGCAATAAAAATGATATGAATGCATTCATTGATTTTACATAGAGAAGCACATGATTTAATGGCATACTTCTACGATGAAATGTTATGCATAGAGTTAAATTACTTTGGCCTCAATGGTTTTAAGATTTTAAGTAGAATAAATTATTGTAGTACTGTGATGAATGAAATAAAAATGTATGAATGAAATATTTACTGCTTTTACACAGAGAGCCAGGCCTTCCCGGTCGTCCATTCTGTTGCTCCAAGTCCTCTGGACGAGCCGGACGGCCTGGGGCTTTCACAGAGAGCCAGGCGATTTATATTTCGATGACGTCATTTGAATCACGTTCGTTTTTTTTCGATGAAGTTTTAAATTTTCAAATATAATTACTTACTGCAGTATTGTGATATATTACCGCTGAATGAATAGCATTTTAGAGATGTTTACATAAAATTAAAGTTGGAAAGTGTTTCATAACCAATGCTTTATGCATGATTGATCTTTCTTGTGATTTCTTAATACTTTTCGTTGTTGAGTAAGCCTATGAAAAATAAACCATGGCGATAGAGTATCCATTTAAATTCATATTTCAAACCAGCGATTTTCAAAAGTGACTAATACGTTAAATAAACTCTCACAAAACTCAGAGATTTAATTAACTTTCACGCTAAAACCAACGATTTCCACCCTTTTTTGTTGGGAATCATGGAGTTAGAGTGTAGAACTCTTAGGAAGTTTCGTTTTCCATCAATATCTCAGCAACCCCTGGTCGTATAAACCCGAAACTTGGACTAAATTTATGATAATATATAACTTGGACTAAATTTATGATAATATATAACTTGGACTAAATTTATGATAATATATAACTTGGACTAAATATTTTTTTTTTCATTCCATTAACAATTTTTATGAGGGGGAAGAGGATGTTTAAATTAACTATTTTTAAGAAAAAAATCCTTAAATTAACTATTTTTACGAAAAATAGAATGCTTAAATTAGCTATTTTTACGAAAAAGCGTTAAAATTCGCAACTGTTACAAAACAGGGTTAAAATTTGCGAACTTTACGAAAAAGCGTTAAAATGCGTGATTTTTACGGAAAAGCGTTAACCCGGTTTTTAAAGAAGCGTTAAAATTAGTGATCTTACAAAAGAAAAAAGCATTACAATTTGCGTTTTTATGAAAAAACGTTAAAATTCGCGATTTTTTGCAAAATATTTCTAAACCACAATTTTTATTAAAGAAGGCTATGTTTCGGGCTCTTTACGAAAGACGCCAAGATTCGCAAATTCTATAAAAATCTAAAATTTCCTAATTTTTACGATTTTTATATAAAAAGCGCGATTTTACGAAAAACCACTATTTACATTGTAATTCGCAATTTTAAAAATAAATGCAAAAATTCCTGATTGTTAGAAAAGAGTGCTAAAATTCGCGGTTCTTCTGCGAGAGCTCTAAAATTCGTGATTCAACAATTGCAGTATAAAGAGGTAAGATGATATTATAAAGATCTTGAATATTATTATTATTAAAGAGATCTTTAAAATCAAAGGTTTGGAAACCGACGATTTTGTCAATTAAATACAATTTATCAATTAATTCTTGACTGTTATCCAGAATAAAATAATTAGATTGAGAATATCGAAGACTGCCATTTAGTTCTTACAAGCAATTGAGTAATACTTTACTAGCAGAAGTAGAGTAAGTATTATGTCCGCTTAAAAAAAGCTATGACATTCGGTACTAAATTCGGGCTACCAGTTTGTAATAACCCTTCTTGTATTTTAAAATCTATTAACTTAGACCTACATAAATATATATATATATATAAAATAGTAGCATGTAAATATTCACAGCCATTAGAAGTTTTTAACATGCTTAGTATTTTATATTTAAACTCTTTAATTTATATATAAATATATATATAACATATCTTAAGGTAAAATTGACTATAAGCAATAGAATAAAGTTTATGTAATTTGCATTTGATAACATTTTTCGCAGGGACCCGAAAATTCCTGGGGCCCACCTTAGCCTAATGAATAATGGGCCCCTTCTGAAACAGTTCTGCAGTTGGAACAATTCTAAGGCAAGACTCTTTAGTTGGTACGAATTTTATCAAATTCAACTTGTTACTATTCTGTTAGAAAGCATATTAAAACATGACAGTTGTCCTGGAATACTATATGTATAATTTAATCTACTTGAAATAAAATTAATACATAATATACAACTAGGATATAAATTACATATATACTTACTCCAAACTTTTAATACAACACATTTTCACGACATTTTGAAATATCCTTCTAGTAACACATCCAATTCGTTTTTAAATCTATAAAAAAAAGAAGAGAACAGAAGTTAATTTTGGCGCAAATATAAAAAGCTCTGCAAATTTACACATTTTATATCAAATACGATGCATATGACTTTATATGGAAATTTAATCTTCACAAATATATCATTGCAAGATCAATTAACTGGAGCGTGGATCAACTCCACTTTTTCATACTAAAATCCATTTTTAAGTAGCTTATGATTTTTTTTAATTAATTTATTTATTTTATTTATTTGTGTATTTATTTTTGAAAATTTCGGGGGGAAAAAATGAAAATTATGTATTATTGGTCCAAATGATTATAATTATAGCATGTTAAAAGGTCTTGAAAAAATCTTTCGATTGATACCAAGTTTGACAATGTACCCCTGAGAAGAGGGAGGGGGTTAATGTGCCCTCGAGGTGGACTAATGAATGACAAAAACAAAAATTGTACATTGTATAGAGGCTGTTTTTCACTACAATGATTGAAACTATAAAGTTTTGAGAAACGTGAGCTATAAATACCCCCTTTTATGCATTCATTTCAGTTTGGCTGACATTGCCTTGCACTATTTGAGCGTTTAGATCCAGATTTTTTGTACTGGTGAAGGAAACCCAGTTGATTTCAGAAACGTACATATGCTAATTTATCTGGTTTGCGCTGCATTTTACGTTGTGAACCAGTTTAATTAAGTTTATTCGTTGTTTTCAGTCTTATTTGTTTATAACAGATAATGTGGTCCAATGGTAACTAAAATAAGACACACAATTGAAACAACATAATCTTTGTAAGCTAAGACCGTATATAAAGTTTATAGTAATTTGATGGTGCGTAATAGAGTTTACAGGATTTGATGCAGTTTTTAGGTTGAACATCGTCCGCATAAAGTTTAATAACTTTACATACTCTTCAACTGATATTTATGATGGGCATACATTCGGAAGTTCTCCGCTGATATAACCACCAAATTAAACAAACTAAGAACGCGATCCGAAATCTAATTATTCGTAATCGAAATATTTTTTTTTTCATATATTAATATGCATAAACACCAATAAAACACAATTCGCTGCAATAATATAGCTGTTTCATCATATTAAATTTGCTTTTCCACACAGAACAAAATTTCTATATTATGAATCAAAGGAAATTTACGTTTTAATAAATACTCTTTTCCAAAGGCTGACACTACAGGGTACCTAACGGCGCCAAATTGTGGTAACTAAATTATGAATACCAATGCCGATCTCTCGCTTACTTTCAACTTGTTCTTATTTACGGGAACTATTTGAAAATCCAGGTATATTTTAATACTACCACGAAACCGCTTCACAATTTGGTGTTCACAATTTAGTTATCACAATTTGGTACTATTAGGTACCCTGTAGTGTCAACCTTTGGGAAAGAGTATTTATTAAAAACAAATTTTTGGCTTGCAGAGATTTTAAAGAGCTGCAAATTACTCCCAAACTTTTTAAAGCTAGCACTTTTAATTTTCGAGATATAAGGATTGGAATCTTTAAAAAAATATTTTTTTTTTCACTCTTCAGCTTAACAATGCAATTAATCGCTTGATAACTATAAGAGCTTTGTAAAAACAAATTAACTGGATTTTAACTGGATAAAATCAAATTAACTGGATTTTCTAGTGGCTATACCATTATTTGCTACTGTTCACTGTTATCTATCTATTTGGCTTACTATAAACTCTAAAACATTTGCAAGTATGTTACTGGAAGTTTCAGGAGAATCAGCTGTCTGCAGTAGCAGTGTGTTAGCTAATTTATATCTTTATCATTATGAACAGTTTTTTACATCAATAGATTATACATTATACAGATATGTTGATGATCTGATTTGCTTAGCACATACTGAAAATTGTGTCATAGATATAGATGTCTATCCTGACAATTTGGAATTAATTCCTAATGGAGCTACTATTTGTAAAAATATTAATTTTTTAGATTTAAATCTTATTATTGAACCTTCTAATAGAATTGTTACTAATTTATATGATAAAAAAGACTTTTTTTAATTTTAACATTAATAAAATCTTACCATTTAATTCCTGCACCTCGATTCTATTGTTTAGAAATATTATTCTTAATCAGCTTTTTAGAATGTATAGATTATCTGATAAAAAATTTCATGCTATGCATATTGATAATCTCAAAATTACCAGCAATTTATATAAATATTCCACTTATTTTGTAAATGGCATAGTTAAAAAATTTAGATTAGCTGGATTTTCATTAATTCTATTCATGGTGTTTTATATATTAGCCTGATATCTCCATACTCTTGTTTTAATTATATTTTATTTTTACATCCACTTACACATTAGCCATTCTATTATTGCCCCTCTGATTGTATATTACCTCATATACTTGTCTTTTCGCATTACTGTCATTTATTTCTTACGAATGGCAAAGGCAGATCATATCTTTTTCCTTTGTGAATGGCAACACTAGTCTCTTCATTCTGGGTTCCTGAGATCGATTGGTTCGTGTATTTGTTGAGTTCGATTTCAGATATCCTTTTTTCCCTTTTATTTTTTCTTCTTTATGTATGTTGTCCAAGTAGAAATAGTTTATACATATAATCTATCTATTTCTTCAGAAACATACATTTTTGTGCTTGCTTCTACAAGACACTTGGACTTGAAAAAGAGTTGAAGAAGTGAACAAATCCTGATTTAGGCCTAGACCTTGTCCACGTGTATAGCGTTTGTGTTTGGATTTCATCTGTTTTTCTTTTATCGATTCCATACCATTGTTTTTTGATACTTTTCTTTGACTTGATGATTCGAAATTTGTATTTTTTTCCATTTGCTTGAAGATTTGCTGATTTATACTTTTATTTTGTAAGCTTTTTAGAAAGTTAGGTTTTTCGAGCTACAGCTTCTCACTTTTCTTTCATTGGACCTTCAAACTTTTTTATTATATATATATATATATATATCAGGGTGGCCACTCTTTGGACATATTGAAATTCCCTGACTTTTCCAGGTTTTCCAGGTGAATTGAAAAGAAATTCCAGACCAGTAATTTTAACATAAACGTGCTTACGTCGCTATTTAGTTACAAATTTGACAGAATCTTAACAATTTAACTCCACTATCCAAAAAAAGTTATATTAAATCAGGAGAAAAAAATACACATTTTTTTGTTTTACAAATAAATGTTGACATTTTTAATAAAAAATACATGTAAATGCAGTAAAATTGGACTACTGAAATATTTAAAATAATTTAATGGTTTTCATTGAAGACAATAAAAAGAAATCGTTCAAACTGATGTCCTTAAATATGGGCATTGCAAATTGCTGACAATGACAGAGATCATTAAAGATATGCAATAACTACACTATAACAAATCACAGCCATTGAATAATTAATGTCAATTCAGCAATGTCAAAAGAATGTCATTAAAATAGAAAAAAATATAGCAAAATGTATATAATATATATACAAAGATGCCAACCTCTGAAAAGGGTCATCAGTAGAAAAATCAGGCGTATTCAGTAAAACGGCATCGACCATCAGTAAGATTTTACGTATATTGACAATATATATTTTAAAACCTTAGAATAAGTTCAAAATGTAGTTTTGCTAACTCAACTGAGTTAATTACAACTAAATGGCAATATTTATGTGAAAATAATTAGGAAATTAACCAAAATATGAAAATAAGCTAGTTTAGTCAAGTTAATGTGCAACAATAGGGAGATGGAGATCCATGGCAAAGGATAATTTCGTACCCTCGGCAACGCCCGAGGGGGAAAAAACTGAATTTCACGATCGTACTATTTATATGAAAATAATTAAAAGATTAGACTTTATAATTAACCAAAATATCAAAATATGTTAGTTTAGTCAAGTTAATGTGCAAAAATAGGGAAATGGAGATCGATGGAAAAGGATAACTGCGTACTCTCGGCAACGCCCGCGAAAAAAAAACTGAATTTCACGATCGTACTATTTATGTGAAAATAATTAAAAAATTAGCCTTTATAATCAACCAAAATATGAAAATAATCTTGTTTAGTCAAGTTAATGAGCTGCAATAGGGAGATGGAGATCGATGGAAAAGGATAATTGCGTACTCTCGGCAACGCCCGTGAAAAAAAAAAAAACTGAATTTCACGATGGGACTATTTATGCGAAAATAATTAAAAAATTAGCCTTTATAATCAACCAAAATATGAAAATAAGCTAGTTTAGTTAAGCTAATGTACAATAATAAGGGGATGGAGATGGATGGAAAAAGACAATTGTGCACTCTCAGCAAAGCCCGAAAAGAAGGACTGAATTGCGCAATCTTATAATTTAAGCAAAATATAATTTGTTTAGCAAAATATTTCTTTATTTCTACGCGCACTATAAAAATAAATTAGGTCTATTGTTCTGATATTAAATCATTAGAAGAAGAAATTAGATGCAAACTGATCATTTTGGACTCTAAGCAAAGCAGGGAATATGAACTGAATAGCAGGATGCATGGATTTCACGGGATTTTCCGTAGTTTTGGGAGTAATGTCCGTAAAACGGTAAGGTGAAGTAAAAATCCGTACAAACTACGGAAAATCCGTAAAAGTTGGCATCTCTGTACTTGGCGACATTTGTCCAAAATGGCGCACAAACTCGGCATTTTTGCTTTTATACGGAATCAAATGGATACAGGCAACCTTTATTTAGCGGTTACGAATACAGCGTAATACTTGGCGAAATTTTTCGAAAATGGCATACAAACTGGGCAGTTCTGTTTTTATATGGACTAGTAAAAAAAAAAATCCAGAATTCTCACAAAATTCCCTGACTTTTCCCGGTTTTCCCTGACCATTCTAAAATTCCCTGACTTTTCCCGGTTCTCCCGGTTTCCAGGTTGAGTGGCCACCCTGTATATATATAAAATACTTCGGCAGAAGATAATTAGGTGAATATTTCAGAAATAAAGCTGGAATTTTCTTCAACGCCTCGCTTGTAATTCCGGCTATTCTGATAGTTGCCGAAATTATCAACAAAGTAGTTGGTAAAAATGAGCAAAGACTGCAGAATGTTTTAAGGTGTATCTTATACTACAGCTTAACAGGGCAATTAATTGCTTGACAACTGTAAGAGTTTTGTAAAAACACATTATTGATCTAGAACCTGGATTTTGCATTAAACATATTTTAGTTTACTATTATCTATATTTATTTACACTGTTCTATACGGTTATTTATGTTGTTATATGTTAATTTAGCTTACTGTATATCTATCTTATAATTTATAGAATATTTGGAGTAAAAATAAGCTCGGATAAACCTGTTTTTTTTTTTTTTTTAAAAATATTTCAAAATATTGCAATTATTTTTATATATTCATAAATAGTACTCATTTACGATAAAACAAATATAAGCTGTTTATATGTTTATCTATTAAATTCAGAGATATACGCGTGCAGAGTGTTTATATTTTTAACGCTCCGATTTTATCCGGATACCATGACCATAGACGTTATTACGTCAAAATAAATGGAAGACAATAAAACATAAAACGATTTCAAAATGTAATACATATTTATATTAATACTAAAGTTTGTTCAAATTTTTCTATTTAACAAAAAACAAATAAACATTAAAAGTACATAAATAGTCACTTGCATACTAATAAAGACTTTTTGGGCGATATTTTTATATTAAATAGAATAATTTCTTTAAATAAAAATTATATAACATATTAATTTCTCATAATTTCTTTATTTTCTGCCTTTTGTACTAATGCATAAACTCTTAGTTTTAGGGTCAGTGTTGAGGTTGTTAACATCAAACCATTGCTTTATGTAAGAAACAGAAGCTCTTCCTAATCGGATTACGCCCGGTCACGCCGCGTTCTGCGCTTGGCTCTCGGTTTTTAATTTAATTCACCGGAAAGAGAAAACCAAGGAGTGGCTGGAAAATCAGGGTAGCCGTTAATCCTTTGTTTTTGTTTGGCTCAGATGCTCTTGAACACCGAAAGATCGTGTTTCCAGAATCACCTTGAAAGGTTCTTTCTAATTCACTGGCCGGTTTATTGGAGGGAGTTTAGCGGGAATGTATACCAGAGGTCATTGCGCTCCGAATCTACACTATTGAAACGGGTCAGATAATTGCTTATTTCAAGATGTGTGCCAGGACGGGGGGGTGTCTGTCCGGACATGTAAAACGCGAACACTAGGTCTATAAATTAGAGGTTAAGATATGTACATTCTATTTCGATATCTTATTATACAGAGCATAATATTTTCGTAATTTTTAAAGTTAAAAATATTCTATTTATTAGATATTTTATAATCCTTCATTTTCCCCTGCACTTTATAAAGAGCCTTGCTGCCCCAATCGGGAATCGAACCCTGGATCTCCAAACTGGCCATCCGACGCTCTACCGTTGAGCTACTGGAACAAAATTGCAAGTTCTTATTGTCGAAGTGGACTCTGCATTCTCCACCCTCTAATGTCAGATTGGGGTACAATTAACAATCTGACTGACCACCTCCCGCTATTTTTAACACTTTACAACAAAATTGAAAAGTGTTTATGACTTGTTCATTCTGTCTGTCTGTCTGTCCGTTAGCACGATAACTGCCGTAAAAATGACTTAATCAAAATGAAATTTTAGTATGTTGTTCAGGCGGTCTGTAGGACCTATGGGAATATAAATGAATAATATCACCCAATTAGTTTTGGATTGAACCCGGGTTGAAAAAATGAAATACATTGAGTCCTATGGGACCTAATTTTTCAAACATTTTTTAAGCGGATTTAAAATTCACAAATTGCTTCGAAAATTTTAGGTAATATTCAAATTGTTCCATAAAATATATAAAAAAAAATTCAGCGAAATATACTCAGTAGTTTTTTAAATAAAAATTAAAATAATAATAACACCTCTTATATGGAGCGATCACATGACCATGATATGAAAAAATCACGTGACCCACTTCAAAATGATATATGGCATCCATCTTGTCTCAAAATCGTGAGTTTTAAAGTTCTTTTTAATTCATATTGAGTGTTGTATCCGTCCTAAAACGACTTTATTTTTGCTTAAATTCTGTGCATCTACATACTGAAACAACGCAATTACAATATATTTGAGTTTAAATGCTCATCCAAATTTGATTATTTCTACAACGAAGCCTATTTTTCACCTATGTAAAATGTAAACAGCAAAATATGTAGAATGAGTTGTATTAGAATTGCTGTATTTCTTCAACACAGAATCATTTAGTTCATGGAGTCTCCGAAGCTGATATGAATGAAATATTCATTGATTTTATAAAGAGCTGGACGATTTTTTTCGATGAAGTTTACGCATAGAGTTTAATTACTTGTAGCTCCATGGTCTTAATTTTTAAATAAAATAAATTATTATAGTATTGTGATGAATGACATGAATGGAAAATTATTTATGAATGAAATGCGGCTTTTATAGAGAGTGCCAGGCGTGTTATTTTTCTATGACGTCATTTCAATGAATTTCAGTTGTTTTCGATGAAGTTTTCAAATATAATAAATTATCGTAGTATTATGATAATTCTAAAATTATCACCGAGGAATGTATCACATTTTAGAGATGTTTAAACCAGGCAATTTATATTTCAATGCCGTTATTTGAATGAAGTTCAATTTTTTCGATGAAGGTTTTAGTTTTCAAATATAATAAATTAATGTAGTATTGTGATAAGTTTTAAAATATTACCGAGGAATGTATTGCATTTTAGACATGTTTAAATTAAAATTGTATTGAAGTTGGAAAGTGTTTCATAATCAATGCTTTAAGCATGATTGATCTTTCTTGTTTTAAGCTCAAGTTATCCTCCTGATACTACTGTTTTTACCCACATTAGTATCTTGTGTGGTTGTTATCCATATCCCAGAGTCCACTGAATCCGTGCTAGTCGTATTACGGTCACTTTCAGACCTAGATAAATGTTCGTTTGGCGGGATGGTAGACCTTGGGTGCCTCCTGATTGCAGAAGGTATCCTTTCCCGGCCGTGCAGCTAGCTACTCTAAACCCACTATGCGAATCGCACGGTCTGGAGTCTTCAGACTTCCGACATCTTTGCACTAACTTGCAGGGTTGATTTGTTCGGGCGACATTGTAAAGAGTCTTGCTGCCCCAACCGGGAATCGAACGTTGACGAAATATCATTACAATACTATCCCCTTTCAAAACGCAATTAATTTCATTGATTTGGTGTCCATTTTTTCAATTTGGCGACATTTTCGTCAATTTCAAAACATTTAAAAAAAATCGTAAGTTGGCGATATCTCACCAAATTCGTCGCCAAAATTTTCGCCAAGCGTTACCCAGAGATAGATAAACAGACAGATAAATCATGGTTTTATATTATTAATTGCTGAATCTTATAAACAATTAAACAAAGTAAATATGAAAACTAATTTTTCATGATCACGAATCAAATATTTACCTGGTTATTAATACTGCTCTCATTCAGTTCTTCATTATAAAATAGCACCAAAACAACCGTATCGCACCAAAAATGAAAATCGAAAACGCTTTACAGCTGCTAGTAGGCCGTCAAAAATATGGAAGGCAGAATATATAACTTCTGGAATTTATATAAATATAGTGAAGTTCACTATTATAAAGATGGATACAAAATGTCGACATTATGGAACTGTGGAGTTTAAAGTAGTTGCAGGAAGGTCAGAACATTCATGTTATTATCATGGTAGTGGGCAATTTATCACAAAATAACAGCTCCCGTGTTTGGCGAACTAGAGCGGACGGAGCTCCTGGCTTTAAACAACCTGTAGTACAATTTATTATAAGAAAAAGTTGGCGAAAAAGAGCGGACGGAATCCCTAGTTTTAAAAACCAATTTTTACAATTTACACACATAGCCATAAAAATTTGAGCACTAAGAAGTAATTGTGGGATCGTAACGAAACTTGGAATGAAGGTACGTGCCAGGCAGATATGCAAATTATTAGAAATACAGAGTGATTGCCCATTGCGTAATGCCACCAGAGGGCGTTGAACTTCGTTCTCCCTGGCGCAGAAAAAGGTACGTAGAGGCTTTTTGGCTGTACTTAATATGCCGCAGAAGGACGCTTTTACATTAGGGATGCCGTTACGCCGCCATCGAAGACAATATGATCAGCTGTCAGAGTTCGAGAGGGGAAGAATCATCGGGATGATGGAAGCCTGGAGGTCAGCTCGGCCAATAGCCCGCCACCTGGACCGTTCTGATTTTACTGTGAAGAGGTGTTGGGACCAGTGAACGAGAGAGAGGTCGCAGACACGGAGGCCTGGCTCAGGACGTCCTCGGCAGACCAATAGCAGAGAAGACTGTCACATCATCCGACACGTACGCCCAGCGTCAACTGCATCATTGTCCGCCATCCGGACACAAGCAGCACCTTCACTATGGGCCCCTGTGTCTGTCCGTACCATCACGAGGAGCCTGGCTGAAGGACATTGGTTTCGCAGTGCCCATTACGTGTGCTGCCAATGACATCCACTCACCGTCGCCTCCGTTTGGAGTGGTGTCGCGCTCAACGGGATTGGACCGCAACCAAATGGAACCAGGTCGTCTTCAGCGACGAATCGAGATTCAATTTGGGCTGTGGCGGATAACTATTGCCAGTTATGCCACATGCACCAAAACGAACTAGAAGCGGCTTTTCTCAGTGTATCTGATAACTGAGGAAACCGCATACCATTTCCTGTTTTGGGACGTCTGACTTTCAAAGATTCCCGATGGGGATTTACACATAACTTTAACGCCGGTGACAGTATGTTGGCATGTGAAAGCCATAATTTTCGTCACCGGCATGTGTGAAAAACAAGACGATGGTGCACACCGAAAACACGTGGCGTGCATGGGGAGCACCCCCATTAATGAGCCCCAGACCGACGACGACCAATAAGATGGTCGGTCACTCCTTCTGGGGCGTTTACAAAATTCAGTTTAGAAAAGAACTTTCATCTTTTCGGACAGAGACTCGCTCCTAAAATCTCGACCTAATCGGTCGACTCTCGGTCTACTTGCTTTCGAACCTTGGAACTACGTAGTCGAAACCTCCTTCCGACTGTTTCGAACTTAACGTTCCAACCATCAGGATTTATCCGCTTGTCGCAGAATCTCTCTGCAAAGTATTAGTATGCTGTATATATATTTGTAAAATTTAATGTAAATAAATGTTATTTTACGCAAGTTAACGTTCTGCCTAGAGAACAAAACAACAACAACAAATGTCGGGGGATTGTGCTGGGCATTAATACCGCATGTCAGGTTCAGCCCACACAAACAAACTTCAAACCAACGTAAACCCCGCAATGGTGACCCTATGGACTTGAACGCCCGAGCATATGGAACAATTCTCTACGGATGCCAACAATGGAGCAATACTCTACTTGTCAACAGCAATAAATTACTGCTCATATAAGACTGCTCTCTCAAAGACAAGCATGCTCGCAGACGCAACCTTCTCCAACGACTTCGCCTCTCAGCACGAGATGGCAGCACCACAAGGAGTCAGAAGCCTTGACACTCCCTTCCTGGTTGACCACAACTGTCCGTCACGCCGAGGCAACACGCCTCCCGGCCCTGACGTCACGCCGAGGCGACACGCCTCTCGGCCTCCTCATCAGCGAGGGGAGTGTGCGGCAGCAAAGACATCTATCAAAGATGCCACACCGCCAATACCCGAATTATAAGAACAGAGGAAGAGCTAGCTTTTGCTCAGTGATTATAATGTCGGTCTACGAAGCATCAGGTCCCTGGTTCGGGGCCCGGCGACGCACAATCGCCACAATGGTTACCCTGGACGCTTGAAACACGCAACCTTTCCAACGACTTCGCCTCTCAGCACGAGATGGCAGCACCACAAGGAGTCAGAAGCCTTGACACTCCCTTCCTGGTTGACCACAACTGTCCGTCACGCCGAGGCAACACGCCTCCCGGCTCTGACGTCGCTCCATCTAAAACAGATATTCCAACGTCTAGATAACTACGGAATTAACCTTAACATTTCTAAATGCGTTCTGGGAGTATCCGAGGTATCATTTTTAGGCCATCTCATAAATTCTAAAGGCACTAAACCCTTGCCCGATAAAGTACAAGCGATATTGAATGTCAAGCAACCTGAAACAATTAAGGATTTACGCGCATTTCTCGGCATGATGAATTTTTATCGGAGACACCTACCACATGCAGCGCATACGCAAAAGCCCCTCAATGAGTATCTAAAGGGGGCACGAAAGAACGATAAGAGAAAAGTTAATTGGACTAATGAGGCTACGGACGCATTTTTAGCATGTAAAAATCAATTAGCTGAGGCAACGCTACTCGCGCACCCTGCTAAAGATGCGAATTTAATTTTATTCGTCGATGCATCAAATTTTGCGATAGGTGGTTCTTTGAATCACGTTCTTGATACGGGTATCGAACCCCTGGCCTTCTTCTCGCGGAAATTATCCCCGGCAGAGACAAGATACAGTACTTACGACAGAGAACTTTTAGCTGCGTATTCGGCTATCAAGTACTTTAGGCATATGCTGGAAGCGCGAAATTTTACCCTGTTTACCGACCACAAGCCGCTAACGTTCGCATTTCAACAAAAATTGGACAAATGCTCGCCTCGCCAAAATCGGCAACTCGCATTTATTTCGGAATTCACTACTGATATACGTCATATAAAAGGTACTAATAACATCCCTGCCGACGTAATGTCTCGCATAAATATGATTACGGTACCTGGTCCAATTGATTATGAAGAACTCGCAGATTTACAAAGCAACGATTCGGAGCTTCAAGATATTTTAAAAGGAACATCCTCGATCGACTTAAAGCAAATCGCTATTCCAAATGCTTCAGCCAAATTATTTTGCGACGTATCCACAGGTACGGCGCGTCCTTATGTACCGCAGCTTATGAGATTCAACGTTTTTTCAAATTTACATAATTTATCTCATCCGAGTATAAGAAAAACTTCGAAGTTAGTCCGCGATCGTTTTGTCTGGCCAAATATGAATAAAGATATTAATGATTGGGCGAGAAAATGCATCCCTTGTCAAAAGAGTAAAATTCAACGACACACTGTCCCACCCATTGGATTTTTCCCCAAAACTTCTCAGAGGTTCGAACACATACATATCGACCTCGTGGGCCCCTTGCCCCCATCTGAAGGAATGACCTATGTACTGTCTATGATTGACCGGTTCACAAGATGGCCGGAAGCAATCCCAATTCCAGACATCACGGCTTCTACAGTGGTACAAGCTCTGATCGACCATTGGATTTCTCGTTTCGGTGTTCCTTCCAGAATCACCAGTGATCAAGGGCGGCAATTTGAATCTAGACTTTTTCAGTCTTTAGCACAGTGCTTGGGAGTCCAGCGAATACGCACAACTGCTTACCATCCTTCTAGCAATGGAATTATAGAAAATTTCCACCGGCCGCTGAAAGCAGCCTTAAAAGCACACGGTAATAAACAGTGGACTAAGACACTGACAATAGTTTTGCTGGGGCTTCGATCTACAATCAAACCGGACATAGGTGCAACGCCAGCTGAGCTTCTGTATGGAGAAACACTGCGCCTGCCAGGCGATTTTTTTCCCAATAGCTCACAAGTCACTGACCCCTCAGACTTCATAGTGCAGCTAAGAGAGTCAATGCGGGACCTTCGTCCCCCCAACACCTCTCACCATCGGAAACCGAGAATTTTTCTCCCACCCGCTCTTCACACAGCGTCGCATGTATTTGTGCGTAATGATGCGGTTAAAGCTCCACTACAAGCTCCATACGATGGACCATATCAGGTTTTAAAGAGAAACGATACATTTTTTAAAATCGATATCAAAGGTAGGAAAGTGAACATTGCACTTGATCGTATTAAACCAGCATTTTATGTGAATAATGATGAAGTACATACACCGGCAACAACCGGCCAACCGGTTTTGACCACTCAAGCTTCATCAGTGCCAAATATGCCTCCGAATATTACGACACGATCAGGCCGTCGTGTTCGTTTCACGGATCGTTATGGTTTCACTGGAAACCTTTAAGGAGGGGAGTGTGTGGCGGATAACTATTGCCAGTTATGCCACATGCACCAAAACGAACTAGAAGCGGCTTTTCTCAGTGTATCTGATAACTGAGGAAACCGCATACCATTTCCTGTTTTGGGACGTCTGACTTTCAAAGATTCCCGATGGGGATTTACACATAACTTTAACGCCGGTGACAGTATGTTGGCATGTGAAAGCCATAATTTTCGTCACCGGCATGTGTGAAAAACAAGACGATGGTGCACACCGAAAACACGTGGCGTGCATGGGGAGCACCCCCATTAATGAGCCCCAGACCGACGACGACCAATAAGATGGTCGGTCACTCCTTCTGGGGCGTTTACAAAATTCAGTTTAGAAAAGAACTTTCATCTTTTCGGACAGAGACTCGCTCCTAAAATCTCGACCTAATCGGTCGACTCTCGGTCTACTTGCTTTCGAACCTTGGAACTACGCAGTCGAAACCTCCTTCCGACTGTTTCGAACTTAACGTTCCAACCATCAGGATTTATCCGCTTGTCGCAGAATCTCTCTGCAAAGTATTAGTATGCTGTATATATATTTGTAAAATTTAATGTAAATAAATGTTATTTTACGCAAGTTAACGTTCTGCCTAGAGAACAAAACAACAACAACAAATGTCGGGGGATTGTGCTGGGCATTAATACCGCATGTCAGGTTCAGCCCACACAAACAAACTTCAAACCAACGTAAACCCCGCAGGGCAATGATGACAACAGTGTACTGTGTGTGTGTGTGTGTGTGGTGTGGGGGCACAGGAAGGACAAGCAAAACGAGACTCTCAGCTGGGCAGATGCCATGGAGATCGATGAGGAGGAAAAGAAAAAAAGAAAAGACTTGGACGGAGCAGCACGTGCTGAGAAGCTGGTGCGACAGGCGCACAAGACTCCTGAGTACTTCACATCCTTCGCTGCCAGATGCGAAGCAAGCGTGGGATATACCCCTGAGACACCTGAAAATGAAGCCTTCGATATCCACAGACACTGTGAGATCCATGACTGGGCCAAGAGACACCTGGATGCCGAAATCGCCATCGAGGAGATTGAGGACATCGACAAGGCGGCACTCATCAAACACGGACATCGACAAGGCGGCACTGGTAAGCATAACTTCTGATGCTATCTTGCTAGCGGATACCCCTACCCCTGAGAACCTCTTAGTTAGGAAATCCTATCAGGCTACGGCTTATGTCATCAAAACATGGAATAGCTTATCTGAGGATTTTTTGTATAGTCAATACAAAACCAAAATTGCGAAATTTTTCAAACCAAATTTTGAGCTCCCGCGCAGGAAGCCTAATGACGAGATTACGGCTGCTGAGTTAGCTGAGGCCATGCCACGAGAGGCTGCATCTAGTAATGACTTCTCTCTACTTAAAAATAAATTCATGCCGCTTGATAATGAGGAAGAAGAGACTGGAAATAGTGACCCAAAACCTAATCCCAAAATTTCTTCCTTCTATGTTGACTCCTCGAGTAATTGGGGAGCCCTCATAGAAGAATTAAACAAAACTTTAGGCACTAAAATTGAAGGACTGCTGATGGGAGGGTGATTAGGTTCACTCCAGGATTCGTTGAGGATTACAGGAGTGTACAGACTCACCTGACTCAGAATAAAATCCCTTTTAGCTCCATATGCTTAAAAAACGAAAGACCAAAAAAAGTAGTGATAAAAGGGCTGCCAACCAACACTAGCATAGACTCTATTAAAGAGGCTATATCCCGTGAAGGATTCAGGATTGTTAGGATTTCACAGCTTAGAAATCGTCGTGATAGGTCACCTCTCCCCATCTTCTTGGTCTGCCTAGAGCCGGGTGAGGGGTGGGATAAAATTTACAACCTCACCTCCATTCTCTACATGAGAATCGTAGTAGCCTTCAAATCAAAAGGAGTAAAAATTTGTTACAATTGTCAAAATTACAACCATTCTTCGGATAATTGCTCGCTTCCCGCCAGGTGTTTAAAATGCGGAGAAAACCATCAAACTCGCGAATGCCTTAAACCTAGGGACCTTCCGGCAAAATGTGCTAATTGTGGTGGGGTCCACCCCGCCAACTTTAGGCTCTGCCCCAAAAATCCCTGGAACCGTAACAAGTTCCAGGAACCTAAAACCAAACCCCAAAACCTTCGTACCAATAAATCAGATAATTCAAACCTGGGCATGGAAAACTTTCCACAGCTCCCTAAATCACAAAACCTCGAAATTGTTACAGACAACGTGGCGATGGCGCGTGCCGAGACAAGAACACCAAGTTCTGAACAGCACGTGGCCCACACGCACTCAGATGCCCCAAAATCTTCAAATCAAACCCCTAACCTCTTTCTAGAATTCATTAAATTCTTTAAAGAAATACAAGATTATTTCAATATCAATTATGACAGGAACTTCTTAAATCAAATCACCAAAATAATTAAAGCAGACGTAGACCCGATGCAAAAGACCTTTGATATAATCACACTAATTGCAAATCAAAAAACTTCAAACCTTCCCCATAACTTAAACTAACTCTGCCTTGCAAGATAGTTTTTCGGAATTGTGCTCCAGTTCTCTTGACCAACAGGAAAAACAGATCCCGTTGCTCCGCCCACTATGGGTGGTCCCTATGGACTCTATTTGCACCCTGCAATCCAACCAACTGATGTCAAAGCTTCAAGATATTCAACGCACACATCGAAGATACGGCACAACATGCCAGGCGCTTCATAAATGACGAAACAACGATGTACTGTGTGGAGGTCCCGTGGTGAAAGCCTCAATCCTGCCTTCACTTTACAGCGCGACACACCGCTCCCACAGCTAGTATGATGGTATGGGGTGCGTCGCATACGACACCCGGTCACTTCTAATATTGGTCCACGGAATCATGACAGCCCAGCGTGACATCCTTTAGTCACATGTGTGATTCTGATAATTCCTTGGTGCGCAAATTTTTATGGCAATGAGTGTATTATAAGAAAAGTTTGACGAACAGGAGCGGACGGAATCCCTTGTTTTAGAAACCTGTAAAGAAACTTTAAATATTATGAAACTAACTCATTAATGTATCTCCATTAATCCATCACAATATTCATTAGTTCACAACACTAATATATATTGCATGACCTCCGGGAGCAGGGCAAGTGGGGGAGGGGGTACGGTTGATGAGAAATGACAGCCAAGGGGTACCCGGGTAGATTAAGGTGGGATAAACGTTGCAATATACTACGGTAAAGAAAGTATTAATGGGCGAAATAATCGCACTAACTTAATTACTGCATTATGTCTAATTGACCTATTAAATGAGAGAGGGTTAGCTGCGCATATCCTTTTTCAAACTTAATTAAACATATGTTTTCATTTGCTGTGTATGTGAATAGAATCATGTGGGAGGAAATAGTTGGTGTGGTGATGGGTAGGATTAAAGCGTTATGTTTTATTAGAATGACTAGAACATGTACCCGCTGTTTCCCAGGATTTAAAGCAGGGATTCAATGAATTTATTCATTAAATTTTTTAAAAGACGGCAGGGCTGATATTGGATAAATGAATCCCTGCTGTAAATTTGGGGCAACGTCAGTTACAATGTAAATTTTAAAATAATTGGACTTTTGCTGTAAAAAAAACTAGACAACGGATCTCTTTTTGGTTTCCCAGTTTGACATTTTTTTTTAAATTCAAGAGTGCCAGCCCTCTTCCTCAATCCCACCCCCCTCCCCTCCCCACAACATGATGTCAAAGCAGAAAAAAATATTAGTTCCCTTTTATAGCACAGAATTTAGTTTTAAAGATGACGCATTAAACATTTATTTTCTAAGCGAGTTAAGAAAAAACATTCGAAGAATGCACATCATTAGAGAAACAATTGTATACTTTCTGATGCCATAAAAATGTGATGACATATGCAAAATAAACCAATTCAAATTTGAATTCAGTCAGAAAGAATATTCAAAATATCAATACATTCTTCGAGCTGATGTTTTTGTCTTCAAATTACGCTATAGATGATGCCACCAGCAAAATTTAAAGCAATCGAAAAAGTTGCAGAGGCTCACGAATGAAAGTTGGGCCCGAATACGGCCAAAGGAATCGCTGGTGATTTTTCTGCGTGTGGGGCCCGTTGAATATTTTTTTTTTATCGATAATGTGTAAGATGGGTCGAAGTTGAAAGGGCTGATCATGCCCATTTTGAACTGTGAGTAAAATCTAAAATTGGGTTTAGAATTTAGTTTCAGCAACGTGCAATAGATGGGCTACCGATCAAAATTGGACGCTGTATTGGATTTGGACTAAATTTAATCACATTCTTTGCTGTTAAACCAATTCAAAATTTTAAAATCCCGATGAAAGACGTTTCCTTTCGAGAGTCGAGGTACCTCTGCACCAAATTTTACGGCTGTGGGTCGCTTAGATATTTCGCTACAGACGATACAGACAGACATACATCTGTTTTTAGTATTATAAATGCTACCAATGCAACAAGCAGCACGGGTGAAGAGTTTTAGCTCTTCCGGGGGTTTATCAGCATCAGCACACCGTTACGCATCGTTTAATGTTCGCGCGCGTCTCATATCGCCTTTTATATACTCAATTATTTTGTTAAAAGTGTATACAATATTTTGCGAATGACTTTTCTATTTCCTTAAACATCTAAGTAACAATTGTCCAATGTGTTTTTTTTTTTTCAGAACCTCCAGAAATCCTCTGGAGACCTAGATAACTGAATCTTTGCACACTTTTAGTACCGATCACGGTATAGAGACTTGGGTAACCGAATATTCGATTTTCCCCCCATAGGTGGAGGAACTAACTATACCTACAATTATTATAATATAACCATACTTACAATTAAAATTGCCTCATTCAATCGTTTGCAATAACTTATGATAAAGAAATATAGTTGTTAAATTATTTAACAATTGCATTTTAATTATCAGTTACAAATCAGATTAAATTTAGAACTTGACTTGTAATAGTAAGAAAATTTACTACGATCATTTTTCTTGTTTTTGATTTAAACCAAAATCTAATCAGCAATGGAGTAACACATAATTTTCTAAAAACACACGCACACTTGCACAAAGTATAAAACACACGCAAAAAAATCGCTATAAATGCTGCAAAACATAACTGCAACTAAAAAAAACTTAAAAGAATAACCAGAATAAACACAATTATAATAATATCAATAGGAACCAAAGTGAGCTTTCTTCTTCTTGATAAGAAAAACATCAGTTACACCTGTGAAGTCAGAAGTCAACTCTTAGAATTTAGCTTAATTTTTCTTATGTCTTCATAAAAATTAAATTAATTACGCATTTATTCGAATTGCTAGATTTATTGCTTTGCTTGTATAATTTCTCTGTTTTTCGTATACTGAAGAAGAACGACGTACCCAGGATTTATGAAATCGATAGAATGATGTGTTTTACGGTGCTAAATTTCGTTTTCAATATAGACTTTATGGGAAAACTAGTACAAGTATCCATTCAATGGGAGGTATAACCCTGCTCCAGGCCTACGCCACTGTGAACAAGAAGCCAATTTTACTACCGAAACAGTGTTGTCACCGGTGTATTTTTGTTTCATCCTGTTAAGGTTTCTGATTCTGTTTCATGCGGTTTATTAACAAACGTTTTTATTCACAGGAAGATAACTACAGTCGAGATTAAGAAAAGGTTACAGTTCTTCTCCGGGAAAAACTGGGTTTTGATTTATGCTTATTCAATAAAACTAAATTCCGTGTCTATGGTCTAAACTTTAATGCAATAGAATATACGTATTGTTTATGAACATGAAAAATGCTTTCACTGGAAGCTCATGGGAGAGCCAGAAGGGAAAAACACCTTACAGGCAGACATTCCTATGACGTGTATCTAAGATTGCCATTTTAAGACTGTCGGTTCATGGTTGCCAGATATGGCAATTTATCGCCAAATTTGGCAAATTTTTTAATGTTCGAGAGCCTTTTCAATATAACAAATATTCTATGAGATAAGAGCTCATTCTGGAAGTTTCTGAGGAATTTATGAAAGGGATCATCACTCAGTTGGAAAGCGGTTGACGTGATACAAGCTAGATTGAATTGTGAAGTACGTCAATGTTTTGAGAATTTGTACGTCAATGTTTTGAGAATTTGTACGTCAATGTTTTGAGAGTTTGTTGAAATGAATGGAGCATTTAATTGCTGTTTTACTGTACCTGCGAGTTGTTTAGTGATCGTGTGAGATAGTTATCGAGATATTTGCTGTATAATGTTCCTGTTTACGCTGTGCTTGTGAATAAAAGTGTTAGTTATCTAGAAATTTGAACTCATCCTTGTATCCTGAGAATACATCCACGATTCCAGAGGATAGGTCGTAACAGTATTAATAAAAAATATTTCCTTTGATATTAATTATAACATCGTACGAAGGTATATTTTAATTTCTTTCTTCAGATTTTGTGTTAAAAAATGGGTATGTAAGACAAATTTGAGAATTTTCTTTATTTTAATTTGTGAACGGATGCTCATAAAAAAGATGCATGTTTTCATTCTGACACTGAATCCTGATTGGCTGTGGACCTAAACAATATATGAAATATATAAGAAGGTGGAGTGGTGCTGAATACTACAGATACTTTACTGATGCACTCTGTTCATTACCTTCACAAATGTTAAGAATACAAACCTATCCATGTACTCTAAGGAAAAGAATTTTGGCACTCGTTCAAATGTCAGAATTACAATTCATCAGGTCGATCAAATAAAGATGAGTTTTTTGTTTTTTTTAATTTGAAGAACTATCCTTTATTTTTCCTCAGACGGAATGGACTAAAAATTATTACTATAGCAAAGTATTACTACATATACTAGGCATTTTCATCCCCACTTCGCGCAGGGGAAACGGCCAATGGTCACTAAATGTAACACCTACACGCTCAATAAAAGTTCTGAATATCAAAATCCGTTTCAAAATGAAATATAAAAAGCTAGCTGCGGTACCCGCATAGCGAGCGGTCACTAAATATAGCAACCAGTTTTTATAGCAATCAGTTTTTTAGCATCAGATTTTATAGCAATCAATTTCTTAGTAATCAGTTTTTATAGCAATCCGTTTTTAAGCAATCAGTTTTTTAGTATCAGTTTTTTTAGCAATCAGTTTTTTAGCAATCAGTTTTTATAGCAGTCAGTTTTTAGCAAATAGTCTTAATAGCAATCAGTTTTTTAGCAATTAGTTTTTAGCAATCAGTGTATGGAGCAAATAAAAGCAAACGAAGAAACACACACACTACGCGGACGCAAGAGTCACAAAGTGGGTCGAAAATCTGGGAGGGACCAGTGGAGTCAGGATTCAATTCATTCGTTCGACACTAAATATGTTCATACACATAAAAAAAGTCATAAATCTTACAAAACTCAAGTCACTTACAAATGCCAAGTTCAGTGGGAACAGGTCCATTGCAGAGTAGAAAATACAACTTATCGCAGATCAGCAAGCATAAAAGACATTCACGTAAGCCCAAGCCGTATAACACACGATAGAGACAATAAATAGACAATAGACCGAGATATGAGAATAAAAAATATGGGGAGGTGGGTGTGGGGGGGGGGGGGGGGCATTTAATCGCAGATTAAGCCCAGAGTGGTACGGTGCAAGTTAGATTTTTTTCCCAAAAGCAAAATTAATTTTGACGGGGAAACAAACCATAAAAAATTATCATGTAAGCAAGCAATAGGTGAATATTTTTTTTTCCATTTAGCGAATTCTCGCGAAGTGTAAATATGTAACTTTCAGTTAGTTACATATTTACAACAATATGACATTTAAAATCTATCGATAACAAAAGTCGCAACGATAATCAAGTTGGAGATATTTCGCTAGATTATTTTCCAAGTTTGCCAAATGTATCGCCAAGTGTTAAAAAGAAACGGAGAGAAGAGCATATTTTATATACTAGAAGGTATGCTCGTCATATGACAGAATAAAAATTCTGCAAAACATTACTTCCCATTTAATGTCATTTTTATCAATTTGGCAATATATTTATCAATTTGGCAATATTTAAAAAGTCATCAAGTTGGCGACATCCCGCCAAATTTTTCGCCAAGCATTACTGACGGACAAAAGGAAAAATGGGTTTATTCTCATAGTCGATTCTTATGTTATTTCCAAAGATATTGAATTTTCTTCAATTAGTCGTGATTTTCATGGATTTAGCGTCATTTTTATGAATTTGGCGACATTTTCGCCAATTTAATAACATTTGAAAAATTGCCAAATTGGCGAAATTCCGTCAAAACTTTTCGCAAAATTTCACCAAGACGGAATTTAGGGACGGAAAAACAGGTTACTTCTTATAATAGATTCTTATATTCTTTCAAAGATATTGAATTTTCCTCAATTAGTCGTCATTTTCATTGATTTAGAGTTATTTTTTATCAAGTTAGCGACATTTTTGTCAATTTGGCAACATTTAAAAAATATCGCCTACTTGGCGTTATTCCGCTAAATTCGTCGTCAAAATTTTGCCAAGCGTTATGGACGGATAAATAGGTTATTCTTATAGTAGATAAATGACTCATGGCGTTCAAATACAAAACTATTACCAAAGTATTTTTTCTCGTGAATGGAACGAGCTTGATCTTCGAAAATGATACTAACAAATTTACCGTATAATATTACATACGAAAAGTGAACATATTTCACAAGAATTAACTTTTTTTAATTTTATGATAAATTTATTTGAAAAATGAACAATATCTCGAGAATGGTTCACACACACACATCTCAAAAACGTTCGATTCGTGTTCAGGGATGCTTGAAACGTGCTCTCCCGTCGAAAACTCGAATTAGAATTTTCGACTCCATCACTATGTATATAAGAAAAGTAACAATGTATTTTCCCCATTTATGTGCATCCCCATGTATTTTCCCCATTTATGTTATTACATACTGTGACGTTATTTGCATACTTAACTATACTGGATCCTTAAATTCATGCACAAATGATGTAAATAAAGCATTTATAAGTAGAAGCGAAACAGTACTCTATTACATAGTACACACCTATGTAATAAAGAGTATAAATGTAAATGATACTAGGTGAATAATAATTAACTAATATCCCCATAATATGGAATATTAACTAATAATAACTATAAATATAAAAATAAATAAATGAATATATAAACGTAATAAATATATTATTAATAAACAAATAAATACATATAAAATATTAACTAATGGCATTAACTAATATCCCCAAATACATACTGTGTATTGTAGGGGAGTATCGTAAGTTTTAGAAAATCGAATTTCTAACTTGCAAAATTGCTTAGATTTTCTATCATTATTTTTGGGGCGGCTCAAGTCTTCGACGTAAAGTTGACCGCACCCAAATAGTGACCTATCTATACGGATTACTTGAATACTTTGATAAATTATGATAAAATCCGTATGATCCTCTTCCCATTCTCATATCAATTAATTTTTCATAAGTCATTTTCGCCTAAATACAAGATTCCCTTTGTAATGAATATTTAAAATTATTTGGTGGCTCTCCTCCACCCCTCGCCAGCCGCAGAGTTCCACGTTCTATCCTATCAAAATTTCAAAAATAAAGAAATTAATATTTTTATCCATTAAATTATTTGAAGTCGAGTTAGTCTTTGTAAGAATATAAAAGACTCTCTTTTGGTATCACTTTCTAATTATTATGCATGAGTGAAATCCTTTTTAATATATTGTTATTGGTCGTTTTTAATTTGTACAATCCACCCCTTTGTTAATAATTATTTTTTAAATGCGTAAAAGTGTCTAAAAGCTATACTTTCCCCTACACTGTTTATTAACTACATGTGGATTCTGCCCCTTCGTTTAACATTTTGGATAGACGCGTTCTCGGCTCCTAGAGCACGTAGAGAGCTAAAACTCTGCACACAGCTTTATTTCGCGAAAAATTTTCATCTATCAAATTTTTACGTCATTACATTACACCGTTCTGCTTTTTACGTACGTCATCGCATTGTTTTTTACCTTTTCATGCATTTTCTTTGCAAATAATGGTTCAGTGTCTTCAGATGCTCCTCGTTTTAACAGGTTGATCCATGTATAAAATACATAAGTTTGAACGTAAATTACGTAAAAAAAAATGAAAATTAAAAGATGAAAACAAATTATGAGAAAAAACAAGTTTTTCGATGTCCTCCCTCGATAACTCACGGAAAAGTAGAAAAAAATAATTACGCACGAAATTGAACCAAACAGAGTATAGTGCAGATTCAATCCCAAACAATACCATATAAATCCAAAATGGATCCAAATTTAATATGCAAAATTGTCGAAGTAAGCAGATTCAATTCAAAATAATATTATACAAATGTTATCACTATCTGAAATAGATATTATGCAAAATGTCGAAATTATTTTGTGTATCTACACCTCAATTTTCATTTTGACAATTTTGCATAATATCAATTTTCGATAACGCTATATAGTATTATCTTGAATTAAATCTGCTTACACCTTCAATTTGGTTCAATTCCATGTGTGATTAAAATTTATTTTCTACTTTTTCGTGTGCCACTATTGTTAAAAGGAGGATATTGAAAACCTTATTAATTATCATAATATTTATACAGGATGTTTCAGCATAGTAAATTTACAATCAAGGCCTGATTAGCGTAGTGGGCATACGGGGCAGGTGCCCGGGACCCCAAACAAACTGAACAACTACAATATCGAATAATTAACGACTACCTCCTAAAAAAAAATCATGCCACCAATGTTTACCAGTGAAAAGATTCATTTTGGAGATATATATATATATATATATATATATATATATATATATATAAATAAAAATTGAAGGATTTTAATCGAAAATTAT